>VZTE01006660.1:1071944-1094413 GCA_013397775.1 Eulacestoma nigropectus
GGGGGGGTACGGTGTGGGAACGGGGGGAAATAGGATGAATGCATTTAGTTGAAAGCTGTGGGCTGTAAAAGGAAAAATACTGAACATTAATGATACTGTGTGAAGTTTGAAGCCATTAAAATGGCTGGGAGACAGTTTGTGCAGGGACAAGCTGGCGCTTTCAAGGCCATTTGCAGCTATGTGGTATTTGCCTTGTCTGCATTCCCCATTTCTCTGTCCACGATGTGCTGCTGCTGCTGCATCACTGTTCTGCCTCCTCTTGATCACAGCAGTGTTGTGGGGGAGAAGGAGAATGAAGAGACTGTCAAAACTGTAATATTTTTGCCAGCAGCCTCCATTTCCTTATTCTGGGAGTTCCATCCCAGGACGGTCTTCCCAGTGGTGAAAGCAGGGCATTTTTGCATTTTTCCATGTTTTCCAAGGAGCTGTGAGCCAGTGGGTGGTGAGAGAACACCAGATGGAAATTAAAAGCTGGGGAGAGCCCTAGAGAGTGTCACCAGCTGAGCAGACTTGCCCAGGCCAAGGTACTGCAAGCAGTGATCCCTTCTTTGGTCAGCATTATTCCGAGGTTTGTTGCCAAAAGGGAGCTGGAGAGGGAGTCTGTGTCCATTTGTTGGGGTGCTGTCATCAGGTCTGGTGCAGCAGGGACAGGAGAATGTGGGCTATGGGGACAGCCCTGGGGCCAGTTCCATGAGGTGCTCTCTGCAGCCAAATCACAGCTCCAGCTCTGACTGCAGCTCTCCTTTTCACAACTTTTAAATGGGCATAAAGTGCCATACAAAATAAGCAGGATTCTCCATTCAAAACAAGGAGTGTGGCTTACCAAGTGATTTAAAAAACTCTGCTTTCAGAAATGTCTGTGCAACATGGCTTGACTGATTTACCTTATAATGGCTCAAAGCCAAGAGCATAATGAAATTGTGAGCAGAAGAAATTACTCTAGTGCTTTTTCCCTTTTGCTATCTGCTGATTTATTGGAAATGCCTTTCATTCAAATAACTGTCCCGTTAACCCACAGGCTGCCAGAACCCTGGGGAAGAAAAGAAAGGTAAAACAGGCAGTGACTTCTCTGTAAGAGAGGAGAGCCAACAAGTTTAAGCATTGTTGCACTGTGTGTTTGCAATTTTGGAGGCAGAGGGGAAAAAAAAAAGCTTATGGTTTCAAGCGTAACTGTTACTCTGGGAAGCTGGAAGCTTAAAAGCCCTATGGATAGCTAATAAAAATTTTGTGAGGGCATGTCTCAGCTCTTCTGACATGGGCTATTTAAATCCTAGGCTTGTATTGCAATAATAATGAGATATTTCTCCCCAATACTGATTCTCTGCCCAGTCTGGGACTGCCTGTGCATCCTCTCTCTGCGGTTCAGGAACGTGGGTCTGGATCTTCATGGCTAAATTTCCTGAGTGTCAGGCAGGCTCTTAGAGCTGTAGAGATAGGGCTGAGAACCAGCACCATATTAGTGTGGCCTTGTGGCTGTGATCTCACAGAAAGCAAAGAGCAGAAGGAGGAGAGGAGCTCAGAGCTGGCAGGGAGGCTTTGCTGTGACACTCTGGCTTCCAGCTCCTGGTACAGAAGCCTGGCTGCCTCCAGTCCTTCCTGTGAGAGACAGAAAATGAATTGCTGCTGTTGAACATTTTATTTGCACTCACAGAATATTCATCCAAGGAGCAAAGAAAGCACCAGAGGAGTGTGATGAGGGCTCGTTTTTTCTTAGCAAGCCAGTAGGAAATAATGCCAGAATCAGACACGGCGGAAGATTTTTGACAACATGGAAATTCCTCTTTGTGCATGGCCAGCTAACTCCAGCTCAGTGCAATTCCTCTCACCTTGAATCAACAGCAGCTCCTACAACTGCTGCAATTTCTTAATCAGTGGCTATTCAGTATGGCTTCATCACTGAACCTTTCATTGTAGACACAGACCAAGTGTAGCAGCTAAACAGCTTTTGTTTCTGCCCTTCTGGAAGAACAGAAAGAGACAAATACTGGCAGGATTTCTGGATAGTGCCTCTGTTAGTTGGTATCTGTAAATCTGAAAACTATGGAGTTTTTTTGAGGGAGGGGAAAAAGCTAAAGTTGATGCAAAGAGGTATTGTTGATCTGAATACATTTAAACAGAAAATTAGATTTTTTCCAATTGCCAGAATTTCTGGAATATTTTCCTGAAGAGATATTAGGGTCTAAAAGGCGAACAAATTTTGTTAGTTCGGGGTAAGTTTAGGTGGAAGCTTGGGGTAGGTTGTAGATCAGTTTAGGAAGAAATGAGGTTTTGTCTGAAAGAACAAACACATATATAGATGATGTTCTTTTTGAAATGGAAGTGTTCTCGAGTCTCTCAAAATGGTTCAGGTCTACATCGTGCTCTGCTGCTTTTGGATATTGCTTGATCTGTCTCCCACTTTCTGCATCAGCAGATGGACACTGTGTCCATGGCATGGCAGTGGCAGATTTTGCAACTGCATCTGTTTTTCAGTTTTGAGACTGAACAGGCATCTGATGTTTATTTCTGGTGGATGTCCAAAAGGAACACTGATGGATACTGGTAAAACCCCAGCTTTGGGCTCAAAAAGTGGCGGTGGAAAACTTTCTCCTAGAAAAGCAACCGTGCTGTTAAAAGTTTGGCACCGCTCCTTGGGATGTGTTTTGGAGCTGGCTATAAATCAGGGGCCATTTGGGGCAAGAAGAGAAGTAGAAACCCCTTTACAGTTATCAGGCAATCCTTGGAAACTGGTCTCCACATACAGGTAAAGACTGGGATTAAACTGTCAGTGTAACCACCCGTGAAGCTCTTTGAGTTTGGACTCACTGATCAAGACAGTCAGAGCAGGCTGAAGAGGCCCTGAGCCAAGGTGGAATTTGACACAAAAGAAGGGATTTTTTCATTGCATAATAGAACATCAGCTTGGAAGAGAAGAATAACGATAGTTCAAAGTTGTGCAGATAAATATTGTCCCTCAAAGTTGTGTTGGAAGGGGAATTTCAAAGATTTTTCTGCAGCCTTGCCAATTAAAAGAAATGATAAATATTTGCATTCATGGATGCACTGGAGTCCTTTCTCTAAGAAAGGAAAAAAAAAAAAGGTAGAACAGGGTTTGGAATTCTGTACTGGCTAAGAAAATAAAGACCTGGGGCTGTGCACAAATACTTAATCCTTGTTGTATTTGTTGTTTCTTTGACACTTCTTTCTGCTACTTCCACTGATGTCTGGTAGATGGCATTAGCGTATAACAAATTTCTGAAGTTCTTTTCTTGTTGGAGGGGGTTTATTTTTCATCCATTTTACAGTTAATGCTGTCTTTTTATGGCTAAGCAGTTTTAAAGCATTTTTTCCCCTCAGTGTTTCAGTTATGATTTGACTAAATGCTTATATTATTCAACATGCCTTTTTTCCTCCTCCTTGTGCCATATAATTATTATTTCTTCTAGAGGGCATCAATCACTGAGAAAGAAAAACTTGATATCTTCGACTGACTCTGAATTTAGAAGCTCTGTTATACTGTGCACTGTTTATATGCAGTACCATATTTATTTCATGTTCTCCTGGCTTAGAAAGGGGGATGGTGCTCTGAAGGAAGAAGAAAAATTTCTCACACAGAGAGAAAAAATGCAGATACTCAGAGGAGTAAATAGAGGTGCTTATATATAGGGTTGAAGACATATTTGACTGCTCTGCAGAGAAAGAAGCTCCATAAATATCCTTTGTCTCTTTTAGTCCACATAAGCATTTTTAGCTAATTTTGTGCGCTCCAAGAAAATTAATAGGACTTCCATGACGCAGGGGCCATTTTGCATAGGAACATATCTGGACCACGAGAAGGAAGTTTAATCCACGAGTGAACTTTGGCAGTAGGGTTTATGGGGCTGCCAGTAGCTTTATCTTCATCAGTGCTCCCTGGGCAAGACATCTTTTGTGCCGAGATGTACATACTCATCCTTGATCTTAGATTCAAGAAGCAGGTAACATTTTGAGCAAATGTTTTGGCTAAATGCTGGTTGAGAGACATTTGGAGCAGTGGGACACTGCTTTTTTTTTTTTCCCCCCCACATTCTCCCCACCATAGAAACAAGACTTATTCCCTTCATAAATAACTAGGCTTCCAACAAAAATCACCAGTTCCATAATTAGTTTCTTTTCAGAACAAGCAAAAGCCCATATTTCTCCAAGCTTTGCATGTCGATAGCAGAAGGGAGAAGTGGAGTGCTGGGGGAACAGTTTTGTAGGCAAAGTAATGATTTTTAAGTAATCCTCAAGAGGTATCTGTTTATGAAGATGATCCTTTCCAGATCAGATGGGCTTGATAGCAGAGGACTAAAAAAATGATAGAGATATCTTTGAGGTTAATTTTGTATAAAGACTATATAAATGCAAAACATGCTAAGCACCAGGTTTTATTGAATCTATCTAATTATGAGCAACTAATCAGCATAATTTTCCTGCATTTTCAACCACATTTCCTTGAGATTGAAGTATTTAAGGCAATTATGAAGAAATGCCAACACCTAATTGTGACAAATTTTATTTTTAAGGAATCCTTTGGTTTGTCTTTATATAGAAATGCAAATAATTTAGGACAGGCAAGGCTAAGCTCTCTCTGGGTCCTGGTTTAAAAGGCATTATTGTGGTGCAGACTCACTGCAGTGAGTGAAGAGCTGAACACGTGTCTTGGTAGCCAGCTCCTCTTCTCTTCCTCTTTCTCTTCTCTTCTCTTCTCTTCTCTTCTCTTCTCTTCTCTTCTCTTCTCTTCTCTTCTCTTCTCTTCTCTTCTCTTCTCTTCTCTTCTCTTCTCTTCTCTTCTCTTCTCTTCTCTTCTCTTCTCTTCTCTTCTCTTCTCTTCTCTTCTCTTCTCTTCTCTTCTCTTCTCTTCTCTTCTCTTCTCTTCTCTTCTCTTCTCTTCTCTTCTCTTCTCTTCTCTTCTCTTCTCTTCTCTTCTCTTCTCTTCTCTTCTCTTCTCTTCTCTTCTCTTCTCTTCTCTTCTCTTCTCTTCTCTTCTCTTCTCTTCTCTTCTCTTCTCTTCTCTTCTCTTCTCTTCTCTTCTCTTCTCTTCTCTTCTCTTCTCTTTTCTCTCTTCTCTCTTCTCTCTTCTCTCTTCTCTCTTCTCTTACCCTCTCTGAACTTTTCTCCGAACCTCTCCTCTCCGAACCTCTCTGAACCTCTCCTCTCTGAACCTCTCCTCTCCGAACCTCTCCCCTCCGAACCTCTGCTCTCCTCTCCTTCCAATTCATGTTGGTTTAGAGATGTTTCAGTGCCTGCAAGCATTGCTTGCTTCAAAACACAAGGCCAGCTTCAACATCCAGTGGATGAGGAAAGGTTGTGGGTGCATTTCTGTCCTTTTGCTTGCAACAACCTGTAACTCCCAGCATTCAGGTGTCATTTCTCTTCAGTGAACACCAGCAGGGCTTCCTCTCAAAGAAAGATGGACTAATTTCACACGGGAATCACCATCTGTCTGAAACGTGCTGACCTGCTGTAGCACAGCAACATTCCTTTGGTTTCCCAGGCTTTAGCAGGTGGAGGTGTCCTAGCTGGGGTTTCTCTGAATCTCCCTGGTGTGTTATTTCCCCTCTCTGCTATCCCATCTTTATGGTGGTCTTCTACTATTATTTGCAGGCAGGTTCTCTTACAACTGTTATTGCACCTTTCCTTGGCCTCTGTCATCTCTCACAGTTACCGAAATAGTGCTGATCGTGGGCTGCTCTCCAGTACAGAAATAGCATGTTGTTGTAATGTAGAGCATTAAAATTCATAGACTGTAGCCCGTCTGTTTCTTGCACTTTCTGGACAGGCCTGTTAACCTTTGAGAGATTTGCCGTTCAGATCTTGCTGTACAATAATAAAAACAGGGAAGTGAAAAGGAATCCTACTGGGAGAAAGTTTATGTGGTGGGATGATGAACCCATAAAACTCTGTGACTGTTCCAGACTGTGCTCTCAACATGTGTTCCTCCACCTGCTCCCATTCAAGCCTAGCAGCTACCTGGGTGATTTAGGGTAAAAGAAAGGCTCTGGCTCTGCTGCTGTGCTGCAGGGAGATCGGTTCAACCTCCATGTGGCAGTCAGGATGGAGACTTCTCTGCCCCGTTGCTAAGCTGCTCCCAGATTTGTGTGATGATGATGATAAATAGCTGCAGGGGTGAGAGGAGGAGGCTCTGCTCAGCAGCACTGATGTGAACACAGCCCAGTGCTGCTCCGGCCAGATGCTCTGGAACTGAGGAACAGTTGCTACAGAATTCACATCTAAGCCCACTGCTACAGTGCATTTCTTGTGACTTGAGTATCACAATTGCTAAATACGTGTGTATGTTTTCACAGACAGTTCAGAGTAAATGCTCTGTGTTGATTTCTCTTGTGCTGGTCTCCTGTAAGGTGGGGGGTTACAAAAACACCCAGCCGTTGATTAGAACTGTAGAATCACAGAATATTCTGAGTTGTATGGGACCCACAAGGATCATCAAGGTCCAACTCCTGGCCCTGCACAGGACAATCCCAAAAAACCCCACCCCATGCTGGAGGGAGTTGTCCAAACGCTCCTGGAGCTCTGACAGCCTGGGGGCCGTGCCCATTCCCTGGGGAGCCTGGGCAGTGCCCAGCACCCTCTGGGGGAAGAACCTTTCCCTGAAATCCAGCCTCAATCTCCCCTGACACAGCTCCGGCCGTTCCCTCGGGTCCCGTCACTGCCACACAGAGCAGAGCTCGGAGCTGCCCTTCTGCTGCTCCTCGGGAGGAGCTCTGCCCTGAGTCTCCTCCAAGCTGACCAGACCAAGCGGCCTCAGCCGCTTCTCATATGACTTCCCCTCTAGACCCTTGTCTTTGCAACCCTTGGAAACAGGTTTTGTAGGAAAGGGATTTTTCACTTCACGTTTCCTGCTATTGGAGAGAGAGAGCTTACTCCAGCTTGAGTATGTCCCTAACCCACAGAAATGGAGAAGGCAGGACAGATCTGGAAAATGAGAATAAGACACAAGGGCACTTCAGAAAAAAGCAGAAGCAAATAAACTTTTTTTAGTTACCAGTTAGTGACTTCATAGAGTTAAACTATAATTGTAAATATATCTCTGAGTGAGGCATAACATGAAAACTCTTCTGCTCCTTGAGAAGCATCCACATAAACTTTTGTCATAACCTGGGGAGAAATGTGGGCAGGTAAAATCTCTCACATTTTTGGAAGATCTCTCTTACCTCACTGACAGCTACTTTGCCCAAAAAGAAAGTCTGGATGAAAGACAATGAGCACCTCTCTCTCCTTTCCTCTCCTTACCCTCTTTCCCTTTGTGATTCTCATTGGATAATATCAGGAAATCCAGGAAGGTATTTTTAGCCTGAGCGAATGGAGAATTTAGGGCAGAAATGATGTTGACATTAATCACAGCGGTGATGAAATTCCACTTCAAAATATACGAATGTGGCAAGGTTTTCCCTGTGTCCTACTAATGAAAAGAAGATCCTGCTGCTGCCAAACCACAGGATGTTTTGCTCATGCAGAGGAGTCACAAAATGAGCCTCTTATTTTTCTGCAATGTAGAAATGAGTATTGCAAGAGGAACTTCATTCCATTCCTCTGATTCTGCAGTGAAGATTTCTGCAGTGCAGTGCTGGTGGAGGCTGCTGGGGTTGGTGTGCTCACAAGCAACCCAAGGCCATAACTGTAAGGTTAAAGGATAAAGAGGCAGTGCCAGGAACCAAACTGTATGCTGGCTTTGTGGAGGAAGGGACGGGAAATTTGATTCTCTCTTCTATACTCTAATGGGACCAAACATTGTTATCGCCATCCTTAGCAGGACTCTTGGGGTCACAGAGAGATTTGGGAGCAGCAGCAGCAGCCCCCTCTGACACTGTGGGTTAAACCTTACCAGCTGCTGAATCAGATGAATATTTGGAAGAGGAGAGCAGACCAAGTGCAAATGGTCTCAGCAACCTTCTTGGATGTTGCAGGCTTTATGGATGCTGTTGAACACGCCCTAGCCTAGGCTCCAAAACCTGGTTAGGTATAGGAAAGCACAAGCAATCCTCTCAGGAACTGAGAGGTAACAGCTACAGAAATAAAGGGATTTCCCAATTAAATGGCTTTTTACCCTTTGCGACATCCTGCCAATAACTGAAGCAGAGATGCTGAGATTGAGAGGCTCTTGAGTGTATCTCTGGAGATAAATCCAGGTCTGGAATTTTTGTACAATGGCCTCTTTATGGTTCTTGGAGTACATATCCTCACCAATATGCCTCTCCCATAGTGAGTTCTCTGGCAAAGGTCAGGTGTGATTACTGACATACAAACATGCATTTATTTCTCAAGCCATTGCATCTTTTTTCCTTGCCTCCAACACAATCTCAGTGTAGCCTAATCTTCATATCATTTGCTTTTTAAACCTTCCCCAGTATTCTTTGTTGAAACTCAAAACATGAGTATGTGTGCGTTTGTTTATATATCAGCATAATCATTCTTTAATGTTGTACAGCTCCAAGTATCTGCATTCTGTCAGGAGCTGCTTTATGAACAGCACATGCCTTAGCACCTCTTGCAGAATATAAGCAGAAAGAAAGAATTTGCAACATTTGGCCAAAGATTTCTCACCATTTTGGTTACCAGCTCTGTTGTCTCCTTGCTGCTTGTTCCAGAGCAGATGTTGTACATCAGGTTTTAGAATCACAGAATGGTTTGGGTTGGGAGGGACCTTTAAAGTTCATCTGGGCCATCCCCCCTGCAATGAACAGGGACATCTTCAACTAGATCAGGTTGGTCAAAACCCTGTCCAACGTGACCTTGAATGTTTGCAGGGACCTCTCTGGGCAACATGTTCTGGTGCCTCACCACCCTCATTGTAAAAAATGTCTTCAGCTCTATCTAGTGCGATCTGGATAGTTCCAGCCTGATGGTGAGAGGCTAATTCTGCCACGGGAGGAGGAGGGCAAGGGTTCTCCTATGGATCAGATGCTATGGATGAAGGTCACTGCTGCTCATCTCAGGAGTCTCACAGGATCATGCAGAAGTGTTGCTGTCCAGAATGACATCCCAGAGCTCATTAAAACAGATGGCCATGTCCAGAGCTGCTGACGGACTGACAGGCTGCCTCGTTAGTGTTCTGCAAGAGTCCTGCTAATTGCTTTGAGAAAATACAGATCTGCTGCCTACGGAAATTGTTCTGTGGAGCCAAATTTGGGTGCATTGGGTGGTGTTAAACTTTGTGATATAATAGGATACCTAAGTGTAAGAACAAGCAGAGCTTCTTTCTTGGCAGAACAGAAATAGTCGGGAGTGGAAAGGGAAAGGCTGTGATGAGCGCAGGCTGCTGAACAGCTCTGCCTGACCACAAGCTGCTCTGCATCAAATGTGACTGTGGCATGTCCATACTCAAAAACTCTCCACCACAACAGACCTAGCACAGAAACTGAAATGTTTCTGAACAGAAACTGAAATGTTCCCCCAGAAGATGATTATTGCAGGCTGAGGTGTCGTGGTCAGGGCGCATGTCTAAGCAAAGCTCAGAGAGCAGCTCTGTGCCTTGAACCTGATTTCTGAAAGAACCAAGGCTGAGGCTGCTCAGATAAGAGTAATGAATTTGGATACTGTTAAGACTTTAATAGAAGAACAATTATTGGCCTTGCCAACTGAATATTTGCTCTCATATCTGTATGGAATTAATCTTTGCAGGGGTTTTTTTTTTTCCCCCTCCTTGCATTTCTTATGCCAGAGGAGTAAAAGCCAGGGACATGGCGGATCTTTTTGCCTGGTGACACCCATCCTGCTCCCTTGTCGTGCTGCAAAAGAAGAGACCCTTCTGTTTGTAAATGAAGACCTTTCTGATTATTGATAAATAACCTCTGGATGGGAAGTATGACACATGCTGGCTGGAAGAACAGGGCTCTGTAATAGTAATATTGCCTTGAAATTACAGCCCATGTAGTTTAAGAATTATTCAGGATAATTACATTAATGTTGCCAGAGAAATGAAAAGGAACACTTTCCATTCTACCTATTAACAAGCTCTGCTAGCCTTAAATTATTCCTGAGAAGAGCCTGAAAATGGCTGAAATCATCAAAATAATTATAAAGCAGCAGTTGGAGTTAGAGGGGTGGGCTGGGAGAGGTCCTGGCTGTGGCTTTTTGGCTGACAGGTAAACACTGCTGCAGCTTTTGTGGGGAAAGGAGCACAGCACAGAGCTTTGGGGTTGGGAACACTGCAGTCTGCAGATGGGCTCGGGGAGTCTGCAGGTTTGGACCCTAAGGAGAAAAGAGCCTTAGGAGAAGGCTGCTCTCAGTGTAGGTGTTGTACATCAGTGTGTGCACAGGTAAGCATGAGCCTGCTGTTGTTCTGGCAGCTGGGTACTTCCATCCTCCACCCTCCCTTGCCTACAGCTCTCCTGAGCCTGTGCAGTGGAAGGTGCCTTTGGTGATGACTTTTTGCCACTTTGATCCTTGTCTCATAGCAGCAGCAGAAATGTGAATGTTTCTGAACTCCAGACCCTGAGCAGCAGCTCTCTTGAGTCTGGCCTCTCATAAAAGCTCAATCCTTCACTTGAACTCGTGTTGTGTTCTTGGTCTTGTACAAGCAACACTTCACTCCTGCCCTGACCTGCTGTTGCCCAGCTCACCTGTAACACTACCATGAAACCAGGACCTTTTTGTTGTGTTTCCTTTGACTTGTTCATGTTATTGTACTGTTTGCAAAGTCTGGGATGAATAGAAAGGGAAAATTTAGTACTCAGATCTAAATAACTCAGTCATGTGAATCAAGGCCTCCAGAGTCACCTCTGCTGTTCCTGGAGTTTCTCATCTACATGAAATTTAGAGCATCCTTGGAACGCCTGCCTACGAGAGCAGCTCTGCCCCTCTTTCTCTTTAGTCTCCAAGAATTAGCAGATCTTGCATCTCATGACCCGTCCTATATTTATACTTCTTCCTAGAATGTAGCCACATTTATCTCCTGGAGATAAATGAAGAAACTGGAGCAGTGGGTGAGGATGTAGGGATGTAGGCACTGCAGGTCTGGCTGCTTCCAGCACACGGTTGTGTACACACACACACACACGCATTTCATTTTCTCCCATTTCCTTTTCACTTGTCCGACAAGTCCATCTCAGCCCTGTGTGATTGCTTGATGACCTGTGTGCCTTCACCACTCCCAGCACTTAAACAGGATTTTGCTCCCTGCCATCAAGTCAGACTTTCACTCCCTGCACACACACACAGAGGGAAGGGTTTTCTGCCTTCACTGAGGTATTCTGCTCCTACAACTACTGCCACTACCTACAGAAGGTTGGGGAACCCCCTCCTTGTCTCATTACACTGCCCTTCATCCTCTCGGGGTGCTCAGGGCTGGGGAATCCATCAGGAATGCCAATAGCTGCCTTCCCTCAGCTTGCTGTTCCTTACCCAAAATAGTTAACTTTCTAATCCATCAGCTCCCTTAATTCTGCATTTAAGGAGATGGAGCTGAAATGAGTCTTGGCTTCCTTTGCACACAGGTACTCGAGAGATCTCTTAAAAGACTCTAAGGCTGAGGGCGATTTAAAATAATAATAATTAGGCAGATGATTTCTTTCAATTGAGACATTCTATTTAAAGGTTTATATTTATTCTATTGTGATACTTCAAGAGATTTAATGCATTTTAAAAGAAGCCGTTTGGAGGGAAAGCTCAAACCAAGGGATTGCTTAGTTATTTCAGATGATAAAATTTTCATTTTGACTTCTTCCTTTACTCCAGGTGCACCCACACCTGCATTTAAGTGCTGATTTTTCTGCATATTTCGTTTGCCTTGAATTTTTTAGGAAGGTTTGGGGAACACTTGAGTGAGCTCCTGGAAATCTGCACAGCATGAAAATCCCAAGTTTCTTTTTGTATGCAAATAGATATTATTTGTTAAATGAAATTAATTATGGATACTGATAATTCAACAGTAAATATTAAATAAATTTCATGTGCTTCTAGAAAATGCTGTCAAAAGTCAGGGCAGGTATAAATGGTAGAAAAGGAACTTTCCTTCCTGTCTTTTGTAGGTCTCTTCTTAGTGTAGAAATTCAGGGATTGAGGTGGATTGGGTCTCTTGCACAAAATGGAAGTCTCTACATGTTGCAGTCTCCAGCTGCAAAGTTACTGGAGCTTTGAGGGGGGTTAATTTGTTTTCATCTTCACAAAGAGCTCTAGTAGGTTTTTTTAATCCTCATAACCCTGCCAGTTCTGAGGAATAATAGCGGTTACGCAGATAGTTATGTCGACATCAACTTAAGGTTTATGCTTGCAAGGTTCATATATTTTTGGTAGCGCTGGCACTAATACAAATGACAGCTCAATAACAGAAAAATAGAACAGTCCCTGAGCCACAGTTTTGATGCTTCAAGCGTCTTGAAACCCTGCACCCAAATGAGAAAGAGATAAAAACAACCTACTCAAAGTGGCTTAGCTTGAAGGAGCATTTTATGTGTTACTTGATGACAAAATAGTGAGGCATTAATGCAGTTTACAGTAAGACACCCCTGAAGTTATCAGTGAGGTTGGTGTGATGCCTGACAGATTTAATGTAAATATTTATAGACTTGGCCTACTAATTATGCCACTGGAAAAAATGCAGTATTAATGCTGTCACCTCCCCATGTTCCTACCTGCCAGCGTGCTGCTAGCTTGCATAAATATTCTGAAGATAGAAGGTACATCACATAAATAGAAGAGATCATTTAGATTTTTAATAAGGGATTAAGTTATCTCCAGCAGCGGTTTCCAGCCTGTGGTCCACAGACGTACGGGAGGCCTGGGGACTATTCCCAAGGGAAAAATGACAAGTAAAGAGAGGTTTTTGTAAGGTATGTAGGAATCTCTCTCTGTGAAATGATTACAGGGGTATGCACCATCTTTGTCAAATATTTAGGGGTCCACACAGTGAGAACAATTTGAAACCCACTGATTTACCATATTTGTGTAAAGAACTGAGTAATGTCAAAGTGCTGTACTGCCATGTTTGAAATGATTTGAGTAATGATCCTGCCAGAGCCAGGCCGCCATAAAAAGTCCTGGACCACAAAGCACTAAAGCATGTGCTTAACTCAAAACACACGGCGATGCACTGAAGTTCCTGCCTGTCCCATCCATAACTGGTTTGCTGAATAAAGACCACAGGGAAATTTAAGACGAAAGGCATGGGCTGCTATCATCTTGCAAGCAGCTCTGCAGATGCCTGATTGTCTTGTACAACTGAAAATCTAATTATGTGAGCCTGCAGTTCATATTTTTCTGTTTCAGCTTATTTATACCAAGAGACGCCAAAGGTTTTAGGGGCCTTTGGTTTCAGCTGTTACTGGCTGCCAACCCAAAGAGCATTATCGTGGCTGTGGCAGCTCCTCGAGGAGACTCAGCTGCACGGACAGTTCTTCTGATACGTGATCCACAGGCCTGTGGTTTCTGCTCTGGCACAGACTGACTCGTCACAAGCTGTGCAAATAGATGTGAAATGCTATCACCAGTGGTTGTGTGTGTGCGCTTGCCTTTTGTTTGAAACTCTTGCAAACTGAGGCAGGATGAACGTGTGGTTTCATCCTGTGCTGTCTTCTGCAAAATAGCATCATAGTCTGGATCCATCCCCACTGATTTCAGCGTGGGGGGCTGGTCCAGGCTGCCCACAACTGGCCTGGGCATGTGGGCAGCACTGCTGACCAACATGTGGCTCTGTGCAGGAGGAAGGAAAGAGTGTTTTGGTAGCAGGGCAAAGTGCAGGTGAGAGCCACGCATGGTGTGGCCACAGCAGCTCTCACAAGAGGTTGGATGGATGAACTGCAAGCTTTCCATACGGGCATCCCACGTGGGCTTTGTAAGATCTCACTGCTGATGGGTGAAAGGCAGATCTCACATTCCTGTGGGTGACCGAGTCCTTGCCATGGACTAAAGCCACAGCCCATGGAAGGCAGCAGGCTTCCTCTGCCTTCAAAGAGCGCTGGATGAGGGCTCTCATTGCTTCTGATCACCACTGCATTTATCCGTTGTAAACACTTCACCTGCCCAGCACACCTCTGCAAACCACAGAACAGAATAACCCCAGAGAAGTGGAGTGCACGGTTTGAAAAGGAACATTAGGAGGGAAAAATTTCTCTCTCTCTCTTTAAACTGTCTTCTTTTCTATATTGTTACCTTGACAACTCTGCTGCTGTGTTTCATCTTTGGTGGGACTTAGCTGTGGTGGAATAAGGGGGACATCCATGTGCATTTCCACATCTACTCCAGCTCTGCTTCACAGGCACATGCCAGGCACGGGGCATCCCCAGCTGCAGAGCCCACGGTCGCTGCCTTGACCCCTGGTGCTGCCTGGAAATGATTACAGATATTAAGAACTGGGACCCGTTCTGATTAAAGGTATAACATTATATCTTCTATTTCTTTTCCTTAAGCCAATGCCAGAGCGGTGTTAATGCTCTCTAAAAAGAGAAGCAAGGTGCTTAAAATATTTTGGGTTATAAGGGCTAGGACAGCTGGAAAGCAGAGAGGGATGAAAGTACTCAAAAATAGTTGTATTATTTTTAGTATAAGCAGATAGAGGAGTATGTGTCAAGATTAGGATACAGTTCTGATGTGCTGAACTGAGTCTAGAGATACTAAAAATATGCTTTCTTTTCTCATAGTTTTAGAAGAGACAGAGGCAAAGGTAAGAGGAGAGTAGTGGTGAACTGCAATTTTAATTCCTGTGCTTCCTTGCTTGTTGGGGTTTGGCAAAGCCGGCTGTTAACCTGGGCGCCCATGACCCGCTGACACTGGCAGAGCACAGGAGGCAGGGCGAGGTGTTATCCATGGGAATGGGATCCCTCCCACCCCGTTTTTCCTTCTCCCAAAGAAAATCTCCACCAGCGTAATCCTTTTATTCCTTTTAGCCGAAATGGCTGGCTCCAGAGCAGCCAAGGCAAGGCAGGCAGGCTCCGGGGCTGGGTGCGGACGGGGGTGTCTGTGTCTGAGTGTGTGCGGGGAGAAGAGGGCTTTTAATGCAAAACACATGTGTTTTCAATTGCTCGCTGGAGCCAGCCCAGTAGCTGTAACTTGGCCTGACAAAGCCTTATTGAAGTACAGACAGTGTGGTTTCAAAGCAGTTAGAAAAAGAACGAGAATGCTGTTCAGGAAATTCTTCAGGCATGGGCAGGGACTTGGCTGCAGTTCTGCTGTTGGAAAATCTGACAGGGGCAGCTCATGAGCACAGGCCAGGCCTCGTGCTGCTCCGAACACTGAGCTGAACATCTTCCCCAGCCTCCTGCACCCTCCGGGCGTTCATCCATCGCCAAGGGAAAGGTAAGAGCTGCCCTGCTCCGTCCCGTCGCGTGGGTTTGCCTCCCTTTTGTGCCTCTGCAAAGGGGCTTCTTGCTTTCAGTCTGCTGCTTAGAGCAGAGAAAAAGTCAAGAATGGGAAGTTGTGGCATATTTGCGAAGGTTTGGGAGCAGTGTGAGGCTGGGTGGTGGTTTCTGGCTAAATTTGTGTCGATAGTAAAGCTGCAGGCAAAGCAACGCCCGCGCCGCGTCTCTGGCTGGGGGAACGCTGCACCCAAATAATCCCCAACTTTTTCATTTTGGGGAGTAAGTACATGTATAACCTGAAGCTGCTGAAAGGTTGGCTCTGGACCATGTGTCACTCAGAGATTTGGATGAAAAATGCGACTCTGTCACAATAAATACATTTATAAGTGCATTGTATTGTAGTTGTTTAATGAGTTGAAAGCATGTTTGTCTGGGGGTTGTTTGCCAATTCCTGGTACAGCAAGCTTGTGAAGAGAGGCAGTAACTCAGTAATAATCATTGCCTTGTGATTTGTCTGCGTATTTTTTTCCTGTATTTTATAAAGCATGAGCAAACTGCAACAGACAGCATGGTCAGAAGCCACGTAGAGCAGATTAGAAGGAAAAACATTATTTTAGGGGCTATTCTATCTGCAACTTCTCTTCCGATTTGCGTTTCTTTCCCCAAATAACTGAAGAAACACTTATGATGAAAAGCTCACTCTCTCTTTAGGGACCTGCCAGATTTAGGCAATGTTTTCTCATCCTTTTAGCTGCAGCATTAAAGCTTGTCTTGCCTTTGCAGAGATATCAGCACCTTATATGGCAGGCTTGGGCTCGGGATTCGGGAACGCGCGTTCGTCAGGGAATGGAGGTGTCAGGAGGAGTCCGCCTCGCGTCGCTTCACAAACTTCCCTGCCTCTGCCACTGCCTCTGCCTTGGCTTTGCAGAGCAATGTTATTTGATGTGTTGAAAATGCTTTTTAGCTGTGTTTCATGGCGGTGGTGTTGTTTTTTTGGTTTTTCCTTTCAACAAGGAGTGAATTAAGGGTATTAAATGATACAGTGGGACGGTGCTAAGAATCTCTGACCGGTTCATGGGAGCAGGCTCACGGCTTGCTTTGCCTGCATCCAGCAGGGCTGCACACACAGGGCTCAAACAGCCACTCATCCTGGCAACCCAAGAATTCAGGGACAAGGGGAGGTTCCCCACCAAAGGGCGACAGATCCAGAATATGGCAGGACCAGAGCTTTCTCCTAGTCATGCTGCTGAAGAGTGTTGAGTTGGTTTGAGTCAAGTGGAGACTCTGTGGGTTTGGAGTGCAGGAAGGGCATCCTACAGGAGACATGGATGTCCTGTGGCTTCCTGGAGGCTGATGGGGGCAAAGGGAATGAGAGGAAGGGCAGAGATGAGCTGTGGAAGGGGGAGGCATATGATGAAAATGAAGAGGCTTGATAAGCTCAGAATTTGCTTTGCATAAAATACACCTGCAGTGAAAATGCTGTGTTAAATGAAGGTCTTATGTGATCTGGAACTTCGTGAGCCTTCACAGGCTGCCATCTTGCCCTGCAGACTTGGAGCTCTATTGCTTTTCTCAGCAGCTGTTAATTTAGGCAACCAGTCAGCCTATTATCTTCTTCACTGCTAGTTCTAAGCTTATTTAGAAATAAAATAAAATTCAAGTTCCTGCCTCTGCTCATGCAGCATCCCACCTCCCAAATCTGACTGTCAGTTTTGAAGAGGTAGAGATATGAAGAGGCTGGAATATGTCCATCTTAGCCAGCAGCAGCCAGGGCCATGGGAGTTGGTGGTTCCTCCCTAACTTTGGCAGCTGCTCCTGAACCTCCTCAGTGACCCCTGTGCAGCTCCACCTGGGTCAAGCATTCAAGCTTTGAATCCAGGAGGACTGAAGAATGTGTGCATGTGTGGTCAGAGTGGAGAGAGGCTCTTGATTTTGGAAGCAGATAGATAAGAGAGCCATTAGCACACCCTAACACGGATATCCCTTCTCCTGGTCCTTCCCAGCAGCAAACCAGAAAGCAGGTAAGGCTGTGCAAAAGAACAAATGGATTAGCACAGAAGGCACATCATGTGGAGGGAAGATGGTAGAGGCAAGATGCAGCAGAACAAGTTTTAACTTGTGAGCAGGATCACTGCAGAGACTGCACTCTGGATCCTGGCGCACGCTCAAGCCCACAGTTCTCCATTTGTGCCGTGCTGGTTGGCTTCCAGCCGTATAAATCCATATTACGATCCTGCTTTGCACATTCCTACAAGCCATATCTCTTTTCCTGGTGCTGTGGGGTGAGAGTGTGCTGGGGCAGGAGTCTGCAAAGTGTCACCTCCTGTAGCTTGCTTTCTGATTTGAGCTAAGTTGATTATATCCCTCTTGCTGTTCCCACAGCCTCCCGCAGTCACACCTGCTGCTGGCTATTTTGGTGTAGTTCTCATATTTGTTCATCCTGCTTTGAGACACTCTGGTGGGAAAGAGCTTTTCTAAACTTGGCACCGATGGACAGAGGCTTGTGAGTGCTTCACATCATCTGAGTGGTGCAAAGGAAGCGGCGTGTGAATGCAGCAAAGCTGGTGTGGTGTTTGCATGCAGCGTGAAGTTATCGCCACAAATCGTGGGGCATTTTGTGAAAGACATTCTCCGTTGACTAGCTTGATATATAAAAGGACTCCCTGCAGAGACTTTCTTCCTTGCTAGCTTTCCATTTTCTTTTTAATTCTGAAAAAAGTATTGAGACAAGGTGACTATCAGCTAAAAAGTGTAAAATTTAGAAGGGACTGTCATAAATAAGAAAGCAGATGTGTTTCTGTCCTTCTCAGAGAAGAGAAGCAGTAGTGACATCACATTGCTCACTGACTCTTGCAGGATAATAAAATACCACTTTTGGCTTAGGAAACACTATTCAGAGATGGAGCTGCCTGTTGCTTTGGTTTGTTCTGGCAAACCCTAATAGGTTTAGAGTTTTACTGTGAGTGCTCCTTGAATGCAGAGAAGGGACAGGACAGTCCCATGTTCAGTTTTTGGTTGAGTCCATCTGCTGCAAGCTCTTGGTTTATAAACTGAGGTTCTTGCAGTGCACTTATCCTCAAGCACATTTGTTGTCGAAATGCTGCCAGCCAGGGGAAATTACAAGAGCTTTCAAGATGTTAGAGGTGGGGAGTAACCTGGAGCATTGAGGGATCTGAATGAGGTGCTTTACCAGGAGATGAATCCCCAAGGTCTCCCCAGCTGCCTCTGCTGAGTCCAACTTCCACAAGACAGCAGAGGCAAGAGAGGTGTTTTCCAGTGGACTGGGCAGAGTATGCCCTGATGGAGTACAGATCAAAAAAAGCTTGTTGACGTGCTTGTGTTTGCCAGAATCAGGCCAGGTGTTTGAATAACACTACATGTGGTGTACCCCACTGATAGAAACAACTCATAAAAGAAAAGAACTTTCCTTAGGATGTTTCCTTTTACTTGTCCCTCTGGCCGTGTATCACATAGCAGTGATGCCTGAGAAATGGGCATTGAGTGGTGATGGTGTTCCCAACTCATGGAAGAAATGCTGCCCATATGGAGGGATAGGCACCGTTGACAGAAAAGAGGGACAAACAGAGCAAAGATTTCAGCTTTGGGGACACCAATAACAGTCACAGGGGCCAAGTTCATGGCTTAGATGGTCCTGGAGCAAAGTGCTGTGAGATTTAACTATCCCAGCAAGTATTTCTTCCCGTGGGCTGTTCCCCAGTACTCAGCCCTTGCTGGCCATGCTTCAAGTAGGAAGTCATTTTCCAGAGGCTGATCCTTTTTATGGAGACCCAGGCTGTGGTCTGACCCATGTGAAGGGCCATAAATCAATTTTGGGTCATGCTGCTGGTGGATTAACAGACCTGAGGGTGTCAAACTTGAGAGAATTTTATGGGGAGCGGAGAGGCAAAATGTGTTATTGATAGATGGCTCAAAACACTCTTCTTCACGCCAGGTTTTGTTCTCAGTCACGCACCAGAAATGTCTGTTCTTTTGAACCTGGTGGATACTGTGCACTTAAAAGACAGAGAAATTAAAGAGGATGAATCTGCAGAGCATTTACAGCTAGTGAATGCAAGCACAGTGCCTTCCAGTGATATGGCAGAGAGCACCTCTGAAGGTTTTTAGGGCTTTTTTTCCCCTCATTTCAGCCCAAAAGAAAAGGTTTTTGTTTCAGAAAACAAAGAGAAAGAGAAGAGGACGTTGGTGATGTGGACACAAAGAGAGGGCAGATGTGGGAGATGTAGGTCCAAGACCTGAGGGAATTTGAACCCCTCTCTCATCTCTGGAAACGTGTTCCCATCATCGTGCTTCAGGTCAGCCTGGGGTCAGGTGCTCCTGGTTTTTCTGATGAGGCTGTTACACCTCAGCTGTATGCAGGCAGGCAGGGAGGGGAGATGCTGTGTTGGCTGTGCAAGGCTCAGGGCAGTTCCTGCTGCAATGAGCCGATTCCATGAGCTCCAGGACATTTCCAGCAGCAAATTTCAAGAGGGCCCATAGGACAGAAGCTGCCTTCCCAGACTGCATCCTCTTCCAGCTTGAAATTGCTCTATTACTAAACATACATCATTCAAGTGCTGATCAAAGAAACCCCCATGGCAGAAAAGCATTATTGATTCCTGATGTAATACCTCACCTTACTCATGGCCCTCACTGAGCCTACAAAGGCAGCGTGGCCAGGGAATGTTACAGCGCCAGTGTTTGTGTGGGAAAGGTGTTAATTCATCCCTGTGCATGTAAAACACTTTCCTGCCTGAGGAATTGTTAGTGTGAGTTGCACACCCTGAGTGAGGAGCTTGCTGCCAGGGCGGAAGGACTTGGTGGAAGGAGGGAGAGAGGCATGGAGCAAAGATTTGCCCTAACTGGTGAGGCTTGAATTTTGGAAGCTCAGAGCTAGTTCTGTTCTCTGGTGCCTTTCAGCTGAGCCTGGTTTCAGCTCTGCTGAAGGAAAGTGCTGAAGCTTCTTTGCAGGAGCACTCTGCGAGCAGCCTGTGCGGATCAGCGGGCGGGGTGACAGGGCCCTTCCAGTGGTCTTGAAAACACAAATACATCTTTCTTGTCATGGGCCATATCTCTAAGGTATGCTAAAGCAAAAGGATGAATAGCTTTTCTAAGTGGACTGGATTTTGTCTCGGGCCCTGTTTGCAGTGTTGGTGTATGTAAGGACTCTGTGTGCAGCTCTTGTGCAAAAACTTAGAACTTTTTTTTTTTTCTTTTTTTTTGCAGTACCAAGAATTCCTTGGAGAAATACCCAAGTTCCAGGCTATACTTTTGTAGTCATGGTCACGTTGTTTGTGGCTAAATTGCAAAGATTTGGCTGCTGCATTTTTTCTATTGTAGGTGGGGTTGTCCGTGCACTGGTGATGATCCAGTGCTGTGCACTTATGTCTTTAAGCCCTCTCAGGTCAGGCAGACACTTTAAAGTTTGACCTTTGGAAGCTGTGCTTCTTTTCCAGTTTCTGTATTTGTTTCAGTATTATCTTTTCTCGGCTGTTATAGAATTAATTGGTGGTTCCTAATATTTTCCTGAAGAAGAAGTGAAAAATCCTATTAAGCAGCAGCAGTAGCCTTTCCCTTTAATTCAGTAATTGAAAGAGGGGAGGTGTCACCAGCAAGTGCAGCCACTGGATGTTCTTTCACAGCAGTACCTTTCCTTTCTGGTGCCTTCATTCTTTTTAATGTTTGAGTCAGGAAAAGTTGCCAAAATGTAAATTATGACTAGCATACTTCTCCCTCCCACACAGTACAGGTTATTGATAGTGGATATAGCTGGTTCCACATGTAGCTGCCTTGTAGACCTTCTGATTCTGCTCATTTAACACACCTCAGCACTCTGTGTCCATCATTCTGTCTCCTCTTCCTGGAGAACTACAGACATGAGCAATTTTTTTGGTAGTATTTACAGTTTGGGGGGAAACACTAACTAGAAACCATATATTGCTTAAGTGTGGCTGTGTGAGAGTTTGTATGGAAAGAACATGATATCTACAATTGCCATGTTCTTTTATTGCTAAGGGTTTATATTGTATTACTGAGTCTTGCTTGTCACACATGTTGTGGTACTTTAGTTGCTCTATCTCTGTTAGGGCAGCTGTGAGTTAAATATTTTATCAGAACGAGAGAAATTCTCAAAACCAGGCTACTGTGTGGATGCAAGTTGCTCTTTGTGGTTGTGTTCTGTTGCTATAAATTCTTTTGATGTTTGTAAAGTTTTGCCCCAGCTGGATATGCTATTTTCTCCATCCTAGAAATTGCAAGTAAAGAAAAAAAGCAGTGAGAGCAGCAAAGAGATATAGTGAATAAACAAGTTTTGCAGTAAAGTGGTATTTTTAGCTGGGTATTTCATATTGTTTCTCCTTGGTCAAACTTCTTTCATAGTTTGAGAGGGTTAGCAATGCAATTTATTCATTTTCTCCAAGGGAGAGGCTGCATTTAATATGTGCTCTCCAGGATACCCTGTTAAAATATTAGGTAATAAAATCCTTGACTGTACAGTAGCTGCAGTTATAATTTCCCCCAGGTACTGGAAACTCTGTAATTTATTGTTGTTCAGGTTTTCCCTTTGTACAGATTGGCGTGGCTGTAGCAGCGTAAAAAGGTCTGCTTTGCTCCAAGTCCGTGTGTTTGCCGGTGACCCAGCTCCCCTCCCTGACGAGCATCTCATTCCTGCCACTGCCTCATTCCAGACTCGCAGATCACACTCCCACGGGGGAGCTCGCACTGTTCCCTCCTGGGATGGAAATTTTGTAATTCACTGCGTACAAACATCAGTGCCAGCAACCCTGAGGAAGACACTCGTGGTGTCGAATCAGTAGTGCAGGAACATATTTGGTGGCTTCTTATCTGTCTAGAGTCTAAAATGCAAAACATTCAGCAAATTCTGTGTTACTAGAGATGATATCCTCAGTCTGTGCGTCAAAATGGGCTGAAAACGTAAGAAACTGATCCCTGGGGAAGCCCGTGAAAGTGGCTTTCCTCAACCTGAATATGAAGGGTGAGAACATGAATACTTTCATTCCTGTGGCAGCAAATACCTCCACGATCCCCTCCTGTGTGCACACAGCCCCTGAGGGGTTGGCTGTGCTCCAGACCCCTGTCTCAGCTGGCTGGGATGCCCTTTAAAAGCTTTCATCTCTTCTCATCCTTGGTTGGGAGCAGTCAGATCCATCCTTCCTTCCTTCCTTCCTTCCTTCCTTCCTTCCTTCCTTCCTTCCTTCC
>VZTE01006660.1:1094714-1128566 GCA_013397775.1 Eulacestoma nigropectus
CTTCCCTTCCCTTCCCCTCCCTCCCTTCCTTCCCTTCCTCGCCTTCCTCCCTCCTTTCCTTCCTCCCTTCCTTCCTTCCCCTCCCTCCATGTTGTCCAAGCATGCTCACCCACCCAGCATAGATACTTGGGGATAATTGTTTAGGGATGTGGCAGCTGAAGAACCTTGCTTCAGGTTTACTAAGCTTAGACAAGATTGGGGTGTAGGAAGGGGAAAGGCAAACATTTCCCCTTGGCATTTTTTTCTTCGGTTGGAAGGAATGATTTTACTTGAGGTGATTTTTTATTTTTTTTTTTTAACGAAACCTCTGAGAAGTCATATTGCATCTTCCAAACAAACTGCTGAACTCTGCTTTTACCAAACGCATGCAAAATTTTCCCCTCAGGATCCTTAGAGGCCCTGGAGTGCCTGCCTTGCAAAACCTGGGGCGGTGAGCAGAGTCACTCCAGAGTGATTTCCGTAAGATACCTTTAGACAGTGTGTATTTATAAGTATATTCATACACATTTAACACATCAGATTCTCTTTCGGTCTGTTACTGTGCACAGCAAGCAGAAGGAATAATAACCAAGGTATCCAAAGAGCTGCTGCCTAGCTGGTAAACTCTGAAAAAAAACCAAAACCCTCCAAGAGGCAGAGACAGAAACAGTTTTTATCATTGGCTTTCTCCTGCCCCTGAACACACGTGGTTGTCTCTTTGTGGTCATTTCAGATGCCTCAGGAACAGTACGCGCACCGGAGCACCATGCAGACCTCGGAAGGACCCCAGGTATACAAAGTGGGGATTTATGGCTGGAGGAAGAGGTGCCTCTATTTCTTTGTGCTGCTCCTAATGATTTTAATCCTGGTGAACCTTGCTATGACCATCTGGATTCTGAAGGTTATGAACTTCACAATTGTAAGTAGGGGTTACCCTGGAAGGTCTGGGGAAGATGAGGGAGGGTGCTGGTCTTTCTTCTGGGCATGACTTCGGATACAGGTTCAATAATGGGGTGTTTCATTGCCATGGACAGCTCTTCTATAGACAGGAACAAATTTACCCAATGATCCTCTCTTTCTGCTGGATATTGCCAAGCTGAGGAGTCAGCTCAGCATTGCAAATCATGTTCCTCTTATCTGCTATATATGTATATATACATGTATTTATGTGAACAATATACACCACCCTTCCCCAATTTTCAATTATAAAGTGTTTAAAATTAATGAACAGTTGTTCATTGTTCAGTTAATTAATTGTTCAGTTGTTTTGAACTGGGGTGTGGAGTGAGTTTGAGCCTTTCTCTTAGACTTTTTTCCCATGACTGGGAAGACAGGAAACTTGATTTGCCTTTTTTCTTTGGGAAAATTTATTTTGTTCCATAATGATATAGTTCTGGAAGGTTCATGAAATAAAATAAAATTTCCAAGGTGTCTCCCTGGCTGTGATACTTAGGTGGACCATGTGCTTATCCTTGTATTGCTGTGCTCGGTGCTTGCCAGTCCTGGAGCAGCTCTCCCTTGCTGCACAGACTCCCTGGCCAGGGTTAGCTTTCCACTTCCAGGGCTTGTGAGCCTTTATATATGGCACATCTTGTTTTTCAGTAGATAATTTGGCCAGGCCGAGTGAAAATGAAGTTATCAGTCCCCTATTCTTCAAAGTAGTCATTGCCACCTTGTTTAGATGAGGTTATTCATTTTAAGATCGTTTGAGTCTTCAGGAGAAACCAAGTCTGAGGCTTTAATCCTGGTTTTACTTCCTGAGGGAGCTCTAAAGCTACACTTCTGTAGACAACTTTCAAGGACCTTCCCAGCCAGGCTCTGGTATGAGCAGCGTGTTTGAAGTCTTTTTGGCATTTCTTTCTCTGCTTTGGTCTTGTGCAGTCCTGAGCAGCTGTGGCCAGCATTATGTCATTAATGGGCCATGAGAAGTTGAATAAACAATCTCTGGCTCCCTGTACCCAGCAGATAAAATGCTGTGTCAGGGGAACATGGAGCGTTCATTTTCTCTAACCAGGTTGCTGTCAAGGTGTGTAGAAGATTGCAGTGCACGTGTGCTTAGGGAGCAAGCAATTATAAAGCAGTAATCCACAAAAAGCTCCTGTGAGTGGGCAAAGAGTGGCCAAAGTGGAGCAATTACTGCTTCACCAGACCAGTTATTTAATCTTGTGAAATTGATGCCGTTTTGATACCCTTTTCATGCTGAACCATGGTCTTTAGATTAATGGAGTTGAGAAGCAGGTATTTCTGAGGGGATGGAAGAGTTGGTCACGTGCTCATCATACAGGCAGTGCTGTGGGTATCAACCCAAGAACAAAATAGAAGAATTTCAATTTATCCCTTTTCAGGAATACAACTTTATTTCTTTCTGATAACATAACTTCAGTCCCATGGGTTTTTGCTGTTTGGTGGTGGTCAGTCAGCTCTCTAGAGATTGCTTGGGAAGTCAGGTGAACATCTCTGCTCTTTTCTCCATCACTGCCCTCTCATGATGCACTGCCTTTTGCAGGCCAGGTGCTGAAGTGCCATCTCCTAGGGGTGTGTTCAGAAACCTCCCATTTCCAGCAGCTCTGTCCCCCCCACTAGGATACAGACTGGCTTTTGGGGGGATGCACTAATTTTCAATGTCTTGTCTGATTCTGTTTCCTTACTTGCCCTCAGATTACTGGGGATTATTCCAGGGTAAAGTATATTTGTGTATGGCTTAGTTAATTCATATCTACTAATGCTAGTGGATGATGAACAGCATTTGGTGATAAAAACACAGGTGGTGATGCTGAGTCCTGCAGTGGGACCAGCTTTATGGTTGTAGGCATGGCCACACTAGTCAGGGGGAGTGTTTCTGGCACAGTCACTTGGAAATAAATACAAGAACTGGGCATGTAAAATGTGAGTCTTGCCCCAATATGCACCCATTCATCTCCTGATCTCCTGCTGCTCCTGCAGCATCGCCAGCTGCTTTGGATCCTGCTCTGCAATCCCTCCTGCACCATTCCCTGAGGCTGAGAAAACCACTTGGCTAAGTGAGTTTTTAGAGGCAGACTTTTATCTCTAAATAACAAATGTAGGGAAATTATCAAATGAGCAGATGCAAATATGGAAAAATCTTTAATTTGTTCCTGTTCTGATAAGAAGAGTTGAGAGTCCTTCTGGGGCAGAGGAGTGATCTGAGCAGTCAGTGAGCAATACCTGCTGCTTAACAGGTCTGAGCTACCCCTGTATTTGCAGAGCCGAAAGGAGGGGAAGGTTTGTGTTTCTGTTCTTCTGGAAAATGTTGTATTTCCAGCATCTTCCCACCCCTGAACTCTCCTTCCAGAACCTGAGTCTGTTCAACTCCACAGAACAGTCCTGGCGCTTACCAGAATTTAATGATGCTCATTATAGCCACTAAGTGCTCACAGTATTTTAATGAGCACAGCAAACCTGCTCAGGAAAACTCAGGGGTGTTTTAAATGCTGATAGTGGAGAGTGGAGAAGGTGGAGGAGATGAGGCAAGACAGTCTCAGGATAAAAAACCACCTTTTCGTGCTGGCTGTAGCAGCATCCATCCACTCCACTTCCATGTCCAGCCCTGAACTCCCTTTCTCTGGCCTCTGCATGCCCTGCTGGATTGTGCTCCAGGAGACAGCTCCTGTGAAATCAAGCCATAAGCTTCCAATCAGTGGCATTTAACAAGCAAGCATTGCTGATTGATTCTAGGTTTTGCTTTTATTTGAATGTTCAAGGCTCAAACCAATCTGTGTGTGGCTATTGCCTTTTACACAGGGCTGTCAAAGCAGTGTCACACCTGCGTGGGGACAGCTGGTCACTGTCTGCTCTGTCCTCTGGCACAGTCATTCATTTCTCATGTACTGTTTGATACTTGATTTGTTTTAAGTGGCTTTATCCAGCACAGGCTGTATGAAAAACAGGCCTAGAGGAGACCTCAAATGTCATCTGCCTGTCCCACAGCTGGTTCCCATAGCCAGGTCCGTTTGCTCTGTTCCTGTACATCAGGGCTGTGCTGCTCTGGGACTGCAGGAAGCTCTGGGCAGGCTGCTCCCTCTAAACCTTGCTTGGAATTTTAAGCCAAACCACGGAATGTATCTGGACCAAAGCCATCAATTTGGTTGAAACCCAAATGTACCCTGAAGGTGGCCTTACCTAATTGAGGTAGAAACCACCATCCAGCACTCAACTTTCCCATGATATATAGGTACAGGGTGCCCTGCTTCGTTCAGATCTTGGACAAACCCTGTGGTAAGTCTGCGGTTTGCACGTATTGGGCTTGGGGAAGTGATGTTAATGCCTGTGGGTTGCGTGTGTGGCTGAGCCACTCAGCCTCCAGGTCCCACGCAGGTGGTGGCTGCGTCCTGCTGTCACACCAGTGTGCTTGAGGGCTCAGCCTGCAGCTGTGGCAGTCTAAACCTCCAGCTGTGGTGGTCACAGTCTCCAGCTGTGGCCGGCTCAACCTCCAGCTGCACAGTTTGGCTGAGGTGGGCACAGCCCCTGCCTGGATTTGTAGGTCTCAATTTAATTATAAAGCTGGAATGAGAGCTCTTAACAACCTTCCTCTTTCTGGTCCACCTGCCTTAGCAGGCAGTGATGCAGCTCTTTAGCAGCAGCATTGCCTGTGACTCTGCATATTAGCACATGCATATTTTATGCTGCATGCCCATGATGTGCTGGGGATCTCTTTTTCAGCTATTATTAGTGAGCTTAAAACATTTTTTTAAAAGCTTCCTGTATTAGTTTCTGAATATTACAAGAAAAGATGTGCTCACATAAACACAGCAAACCAGTATCCTTATTTTAAGCAGTGCAAAGCTAGAAAGCTCTGATAATGGGCAATGACAGTGCATTGACCTCTTTCCACAAGGGTAGCACACAATGCCTGATATTTTAAATGGTGTTAGGAGTCAGAAGCAGTATCCATTAGAACCCCTTTATAGCCTGTTAGGCAGGAGGCAGAGCTTTAAATGGGAGAGATGAAGACTGTGTCCTGTTGTGGCTGCATTTAAATGTCAAACACCCACCTACTTGTCTGCCCATCAAACCATGTAGGACCTTTTGCTTTTCCTTTGCTCTTCTCCGGTGTTTCTATCCATATCTCTTGTTTGCTTGTTATGGAATGTATTACTTTGGGACAGGAGCTGTTTGCGTATGGCATCCTGTACTCCTGTATAAAGTGGCAGGTTCTACTAGACTTTAAACTGTAATAAATAGAAAAATAATATTTTCCCCGTAATCAAAGGCAAAGCTTGTAATTCCTGGAGAACTGTCTTCTAAGAATCATCCAAAGTAAAGGCCTCAGATTAGTTTTGTAAAGAAAATATTCTGTAACTTGTTATTCAGGAGTCCCTTCATGAGCCGAACTTCACGTGTTCCTCCAGACTGGGAGAGCACCATCCCTGGAGGTATTTACAGATGTGTAGCTGTGGTGCTTAGGGACAGGGTTTAGGGTGGACTTGGCAGTGCTGGATTAGTGGTTGGAGTCGGTGATCTTAGAGGTCTTTTCGGACCTAAATAATTCTGTGACTCCATGTGCTGCTTCCAGGCCTGAGCAGGCTGCTTGTGCCATCTGTGTGTGCACCTCCAAGGGAATGCAGTGTGGGAAGGGGCAGGCAGTGACCCCCCCTCCTTCCACCTCCCTTGGGGTACAGAGAGGGGATCTTCCCCTCCTGGCCCAGTCCCGGGGGTCCCTGACCACAGCACGTGCCACCTGTGGGTTCTGCTCCCATAACCACACGAGGTTTGCACCCTTTAGCATGAAGTTCAGCCATATTTTATTATTTTAATTGAACAGGAACAAGTTTATTCAATTTTTCAGATTTTTCCCCTTTTTTTTGCCTCAGGCTGTTCATAACTGAAGGGGTCTGGTTTAGCATAATTGAATGAAATGCTGGCAATTCAGAGAGACAAAATGCTGCTGTAGATGGCACAAATGCTAGATATCATTATTATCTTGCTTTCTTTATTAAAACTTTCTAGGAAAAATGAGCTTTTAAAATTTGGTTATGAACAGTTATTTCCAATACAATTACTCCCTCTTGTGTGTAAACTACCTGCCACATTTCAATTACAGGAAAACAGTGGGGTAATAACACAGCAGTAAAGATGGATTAGAGTTAGGAAAGCTCATTGCCCTAGCAGGCAGGATTCTTCTATTAATGATTTAAAGGAATAGACTTTGTTCTAATTTCTTTTTTTTTTTTTNAATTTTTTTTTTTTTTTTTTTTTTTGGATCAGAGATTGGCTCAGAAGAAAATGACTCTGCTGTTTATATTCCCTTTGCATGATTTCTCTGGGATCTCTTTAGGTGCAATGGTAAAACCAACATGGGAAGGAACTCTGATCAGCTTTTCAGCTTTTCAGCTTCTGCTTTGTGGTGCTGTTGTAATCAGTCAGCTAAAATTGGCTGGAGATAGAATGAATATTACTATATCCTTATTAAAGAAAGAGTGAAGTTCTTTTTCTCTCCCTCTCCCCCTTGCACACACACGCATTACAAAATTGTGCACTTTCCCATCCTAATTCATCTTGCTCTTTCTATAGAACAAGTAATTGTTCTGAGACTGCCTGCACGACCCAAGAACTTTGTGTATTTCCCTCCCTTCCTCATTGACATGGACTGCATCTTCTGATATAAAGATGTTAATCTTGCAGTGGCCTGACAACGCCAGTGGTGCTGTGAGTGATTGTACTGTTAAGTGAAGAAGTTCCTACGGGTGAAACCCTTCCTGGCTGGAATTTAGCAGGAATCTTGGCACTGACATCAATGGATCAAGCTCTTCACCGTAATGCTTTTTATTTGCGGTTTTATTTACTGTAATTTCTAATTTCTTTCCTCTAGGTTGAGGATAAAATGTGCTATGCTTTTCTTTTACTCTTTTTTTAGAGATCTGAATTTCATTCCTGGAGAGTTTCTGTTTCTGCATGAAAGGCAACTAGGGATTACTTAGCTTTTTTAAAAATACATATAGTACTTTTTTGCCTTCACTCGTTTGGAGTTTAGAATAATATAGTCAGTTTTAATAGGATATGGTGTGAAGCTATTGGAAGTTTGACCCCTTCATTGTTGCATCCTCCAGGGCGTCTAGGATTTAGTACTGGTGACTTGTTGAGTTAAAGTGCATCAGATTCTTTTAGTGTTACACCTTTGAAACATCAGTCTCTCGTAATATTTCATTTTTATTATCCTAATAACCACATTTTCTCAGGCAGCACAAGCGCATAAGGCTTTCTTCATCCTTGTTACCGAAAAGTGATGAAAGCTCCCCATATTTTTACCTCTCTGTCTCTATACTCTCTGCTGAACCACTGAGTTTTTCAGAGGCCTGCCATGGCCTTGGATATGCTGAGAGATTATGCCAATGGAGCAAAAGAAATAGTGAAATAGTAAGTGTTCTACTCGTGCCACTAACCCAAGCCGCAAATGCTGCACTGCAATCACTTCGGTAATTCTTTGGGTTTTCTCTTTGCTCAAGGCAGTCTGTGGTGTGCAGAGTGTTATGATGGCAGATGGCCCTTTCCCCTCAAATATTTTGGGTTGGGTTTCACGAGGGACTGAGGTTTATGTGACTGTGCTTCCATCTTGACAGACAAGCTTCCAGCTCTCAGTTCTCAGGTGTTTCCAAGCCACTGTTCATACTCAAACCATCTGAACAGAACTGTGCATCCAGGAGAAGCAGTTATCTCAAACATATTTAGTTACTGCATTTTTCAGAGGCAGAACAAATAAGTCTTATTTATCGGTATCTCTACTGTGAAAGAAACTGCTACATAAATTCTGTACTTAGTACTCACCAGGAGTGAAAGATGTTTTAAATGTCCCCATCGCAGAGAAACTCTTTTATTGGTGCTGTTTTCCTACTGGACACCAGAGAATTTAGCCCTGACATCCAGATACTCCAGGACACATCCCTTTGTTATTAGTACTTCTGATTTGGAGGAAACTCAGCAATACCCATCTCCTCATACCTGCAGTTCAGTGCACATGTGCAGGCAAACCATCATCTGCCACACTTGCTGTATGGGCCAAACTTCCTAGCAAGCGAGCAAGCTGAGACTCAATAACTGGCCTTCTGTATATCCACAACAGGAAAATACCTGATTGCATCAAAGATACATTATGGCTTTGTTTGATGTCTCCCAGAACAGAGGGATACAAAAAGATGGGGGTGGGAGGAGAGTGGCAGGGTTTAGGGCGGTTTGCAGTGGGAGGTTGATCATTTACTTTCTGGAACAACCCTTCACTTCCAGGCATTTCTGCCTGTGAGCACAGAGGGCCCTGTCTGCTGGTGCCCCAGGTCCCTGCTGTGATGGGGGGAGCACGATGGGAAGCGTTAACAGCCCAAGAGGAGCTGCTTAGTGTGAGATGGAACAGCAAGGAGGGCATGGGTGGGCTGTGCAGGGGGTGAGTCATAAACTCTTGATCCCAGATCCTCCCTCCTGCCACCTCCCTCCAGAGGAGATTGTTCTCAGCTTCCCTTTCATCTGAAGAAATAAGATATTTCATATTAGCATTCATCTCAGTGCCAACAAAAGATCTTCAGAGTAGCAGTTCCGAAGCAGAGAGAGATTTGTCTCTTAGAGAACATGTAAAAGGTATTATTATAAATGTGCGAAAGAACAAAAACAAGCTCGCTTCTAAAACGTCGATAGTCAGTTAGTCCTCTGAATAGCTTACAATCTGATCCTTCCCCATATTCTCACAGTGCAGGAGGAGAAATGATGTAATTTGGGAATCCACACAGAAATGACGTGCCATGCTGAGCCATAGAGTCAGTTTTCTACTGCTGCTTCTCTTCTTCCTTGAGCTCTTTTTTTTTCTTTCTAAGCTTCCCAACATCCCTCTTGAACTCTCTGCACAGCAGAGAGCAATGATCTTCCAGGCTTTCAAAACCCAGCAGCTACTGCTGGAACAAAAATACAATTCCCCTGAAGCACCTGTTCTGCACGGTTGCCTTCGGGCTGAGGTGCTGCTTGGAGCGGCCTCCATGCCTCCTTCCACTCGTCCTGGAACTGCAAAGCCATCAGCTTTTCCGAAAATGTTTCTTGGCATTCTGAGCCCCTGCTGTTGGAGCATAATCCATGGAAAGGGAAGGGAGGTGGCTTTCTCTCAGAACTGTAAATGGCTGAGGAAAATGTGAAGTGCTGAGGAGCAGAAACCTTCCTGGGCTTTGGGTGAAGCTGGGTCCTGCCTGTTTGCTGGGATGAGCTCGTGTTTGGCTAAACAAAAAGTAAAAGGGAAGTGCCCTCTTCTCCCCACAGTTGTGCATTTACGTTATTTACCTTCTGCAAGTGTCTTCTGCTGTGATGGCTGAGGGGTTTGAGGCCAGACCTACAGCTCTGTGCTGTGCAGAGTCTGCCTTTCCCCTCCTGCAGGGGGGAAATATTATCCCTGTATTAGCTCTTCTCCACTCCCATGCCTCATTTGATAGATGAATTTAAAATACATGCTGCCATTTCCTGTGCCTGTTCTTCCAGAGCTCTTCCATGGAGATGAGCTTGAATATATAATTTGAATTCATCACAGCTGGAGTTTTAGTTCTGGCCATTTCCACTTCAGTTGCATCCTCCCCATTACCCGTCCTGCCTCCGCTGCCGTGGCCAGCAGCAAGATGGACGGAGGTAATTATTTGTATTTAGGCCTGTTTCTGGGAGACTGCACTCCAGTGCACTTGCATGAAGGACAGCCTGTTAGCACTGAAATGATGTGGCTGCAGACAGAGAAGAGGAAGAGATTCACACAGGTAATTCAGCCTTAACCTCTTGAGTTCTCATTACTTTGCGTCCACCCAGCGCTACTGCCCACCTCTTTCCTTTTTAAATGAGATCCAGTAACTAACAGAGAAATTATGGCAATTTGCTCTATGAAATTTGTGATTATTTGCATTTAATTAAAGGCTTCTCTTGGGAAAATGAAGGGCAGCTTAACCTCAGAGAAGCCTCTACATCTCCAGTAATTGCTTCTAATTGAATTGTTTTGAGTTTCCATCCCACCTCAAGAAAAGGGAAAAAAAAAACCCCAAACCTGAAGAGTTTACTCCCACACACAGGGTCCCTGAAAATTATTTTATCCTTGTGCAGTTAAGGTGACTGAGGGTCCTCACAAATGATTCTTCAGTGTGGGTTAACCAGCTAAAATTAAAGTTTCATTACTGCAAAGGCTGGTTTGTGGTGTGCTTATGAGAAGAGCAAGGACACAGCCCATATTCCTGAGGTGCTGTGCTGACAGACACAGATGCAGGGGTGCAGGTGCGCCTCTCTTCGTGCTCCTGATGGTTTCTGGTTTTGTACAGGCTTTTTTGGCTTCCAGTGGTATTTTGCTTATTATTGTTTTCACCTTTTTGGCTCAGTGTGTCCTGTGAAACACAGGAGAGGGGTTTTCTCAGGGCTGAGCAGCAGGAGAGCTTTTGGGGCTGGGAACGTCTTGGACGTTTCCCCGCATCTCCACCTGTGTGTGTCATAGTTTTTGATGCTGCAAAAATTGTATCCTTCTTATGCCAGCACCGTTCCCTGGTCATCCTGGCACATGGAGTGTGTCCCTAGAGCAGGGGTGGCATTTTATAAACCACCCAAACCTGGCACAGGCGTTTGGAACCAGCCCTGCTCTGCCCAGGGGCCCGGCCAGTGCCCAGGCCAGTGGTGCTGGGGGGATCTGGAGTGCCCGAGAGTCCCATGTCTGGGGAAGGGAGCCTGCCACCTCATGATAAAGCCACCACCTCCAGCTCAAGCAGCCTTCAGTTACACAAATTCTGCCTAATTACGACTACCAGCATTTCCATGCAGCTTCTGCCAGTGACGTCTCTGCTTGCACCCTTTGCTCTGTTAAATCCCTCCTTGTATTGTGGATCTGGAAATAGGCGTGACATAAATAAAAGCGTGTATGTTGTAGCAGCAGACATGGCCATTTTCTGCTGTTTATTCCTTCCACTGAAGATACCAATGTTGAGAAACATGAGAGTGTTCTGCTTTCCTCTGTTCTCACCTTGTTCATTAACGCCTGGTATCACACAAGTCAGCAGGAATGTGCATCTGATTTCTGCTCTTTATTATCCCTGAGGCTCTCTTTAATGTACACTGAAACACATAAAATCTCTAGATGGACTGAAATCTTTCAGAGTAATCTCTGAGATGGCTACAGGTGAATTGTCAGAAATGGAAACGTTGTTTGTCATATTTTTTTGAAGTTGCAGCTGCAGGTAAACACATGAAAGCATTTGTGACCTGCCTCTGTTAACTTCTCAGCAAGCAAGCATGCTTGGAAAAGTGCACCTCTTCATTTTAAGAATAAAAAAAAATGTTTTAACTCTTCATGCAGAGTCCTGAAGTACTTGTATTGCGTGTAGGTGCAAGTCATATAGACGTGTGTAGGTGCTGATTTTGATTCAGATTATTTAATAGGGTGGTATTGTTTCTGCCAACAAATATTAATCTTTCAAAACAAGACATTTAGAGAATTTTGTTCTAGGAAATCAAATGCCTTTTATAGTCTTTAGTTTCTCTGTATAGTGGAAAGAGAATTCCTGCTAATTACATATTTGTGCACACAAACCACTGCTGAATCAAGCACTTATTTACAGGGAGATATCATCAGCAGAGACTGATGGAAGGCTTGCAGCAAAGCCTTGAGCCTGGTGAAGGGAAGAAATTCAGCCTGAGCAGCTGATGGTGGCTGAGTTGTGAAAATATCGGGTGGATTTACAGAAAACTGCTTTGTCTAGAAGGGAGAACAATTCAGTTCAGCAGCAGGTAGAGATTGAAAGGCAAATTTCATCTTTATTTGGAGTTTCCTATTGACCAAAGATATTTGTCTTTGTTAGTATGATAAAGGATTCAACCTTGTGAGTTGCCCAAGAAGCAGGCTGGATGTTAGAAAGCTGATGTGTGTAATTCCTTTCTTCTTCCCAGTGGAGCTACATTTACTGCCATTACACCTTTCTTCTATTAGGAAGCTTTTGTGCAGAACAGTTTGCCTTGTCAGTCCTTTTTATATTGAGCAGAGATTGAGGAGCTTTTACATATTCAGGGCTAAAATAACAATTCTCTGTATCAGGAGGCTGAGGCCAGCAAAGACCCTGATGTTCCTGCCATGTCAGGAGCCCTGTGAGGCAGCAGGAGCTGGGGCATCCTCGCTCCCTTCCCAGAGGAGCACCACTGTGGTCACTTCCCAGCCTCCCAGCTTCCAGCCAGGGCAGCTCGTAACAAATTTGCACTCACCAGAATGGCATTGAGAGATTTCCCTACAGGAGCAGTCTGCACAAGGGAATGGATTCCCACTTGAGGGCAGAAATCTGTGCTCTAGCTGGGGTCAGAACCTGGCGTGGGAAGGTAGTTAATTCCAGTTTTGCCTGTAAATTGTGCTAAACAGACATGGAGTGGCCAGTCAGTTGTTGCATGAGTCCATTCTCCTCTTACAGGGATGTAAATGGGTGGCATCAAGTTGAGGTTGCAGAGTTGTAAGTGAGAGAAGAACAGAGCTCCAGAAGGCAACTGCAAAGGACAGGGATTTAAACTTGGAAATATGGACAGTGTCTGGGCAATTGTAAAGAAGCATCTGTCCTGATTTGGAGGTTTTTTTGGAATTTTTTTTCCCCCTCTCATAGTCAACAAAAGAGACTCCTGCTTTGGGTTGGTAATAATCTGCAGGGTGACATCTCAAATGGATTTCACTCACCTACTAAGTTTGTCAGTTTAGAACAAATACATAGATGCTGTGAGGATTTATGTACTACAGAACACATACAAGGACCCAAGAGAGCTCTATAGACAGAAATAGATGAATAAAAAAATACGAATCCATGCTCTGAAGTCTTGCAGAAGCAGGCTTCCAGCTTTGGAAACACGGCATAGGAACCTGGAAATGGTGGACAAGTACACCCCTGTAATTGAGACTAAACCAATCAGTTGTGCTCATTCCTCTCTTTCCTTTTCCTCATTGCATGTTTTCCTGTTCTTGAAATTCATCCATCCAGTAAGAGATGCAAAGTTAAGTGGCTGAACTCTCTGCTCAGTCACAGTTCTCCCTGATGCTGATGGTGGAAGCCCTGGCTGAAATGTTCACTGGGAGCAAGTGTGGAGAGATGATGAGATCCATGGTGGGGAAATGACTACCATCCATCCAAAATGTTTTCAGCAGCAGCACTGGGAAGGGAATACACTGGTGCAATCTGTAGCTCTTGCTTCTGTTTTAAAGGTCTCTAATGAGCCATGTGTGCACTGCATTTCACCCTGGGAAATCCCACTGCAATCTGGCACTCGCGTTTCATTTCTTGCACTGCTATATTTAGGGCAGAAAGCAGATCTCCCAGCGTGGCTCCTTCTGGCTTATAGAAACCCTGCAAAGTGTCTTAGTAATATACACTAATTGCTTACCAAAGCTGCCAGCTCCCTGTGAAAACCCTTTAAAAAGATGGGAAGTGGAAGCAGAGCAGTTGCCTGTGCTTTCTGCAGGCACATGGCAGTAGCCAGTTGTCGTGTCTGTGCCATGGGGATGAGGGACAGGTGACCTCAAGGGATGAGATGTGATCTTCATTACTGAGGGCTCTTACTCAATCACTGTTTTTCTGCCCCTCCTTTTTTATTCTGTGGATGAGTCGTCCAATCAGAGGTGTCTCTGTTGAGTTTTAATGAGTGAATTAGATACTTTTTAAACCTGCAGTCAGTGGTAGTCCCAGAGCGTACATATTCCCTTCCTCTGATGTATTTATTTTTAATAAGTTCCCATCTTTCTTGACCTTAGTTCCATTAAAAGTCATTCACAGCCATGCCAAGTCAGGCATTCAACATCATCTTGTTATAATCAAAGGAATGAACCCCTCTGTTCAATACAATCTTTTTCCTGTGCTGACGCCTGCCAGCGCAGCTGTACCCAGATTTCTGCAGTTGAAGTGACAGGGTTGTCCATGCCTGGTGTTAAAGAAATCTGGTGCCATGGATCTTTTTTAATTGTGGGTAGGAGAGAGAAGCAATACATGTCAGTATTAGCAGTGTAAGGTGAGAATATGGTAGTTTTATATTCTGGTATTTGGAGAAGTATTTTAGGTATTTCGTATCCTTTCCATACTTGTCTATGTAGGAAAAAAATCTTTAAAACTTAAGAGTAATGGAGTGACTACAGTTTGGTAGAAATGACATTCAAAATCTACTAAATTAAGCAGAGAACATGTCCATCCCAGCAGCTTTCTGTTATCTTTCACAGTTCTTTGATAGGGATGTGATTTTCTGTAATCACTCAGAAAGATGGTTGGATATTTTTTCTATTAAATTCTGAAGGACTTAAACATTTTCTGGCTTACCTTTGCTATTTTTCATGTTTATATACAAGAGTATAATGCATCAGCATTTTTATACGTTTCCCATATAAAAATGAGCCATGTTTATAGAGGCTGTCAGACTTTCTATTCCACAGAATAACTGGAGCATCACTGTAAGTTGACACCAGCCTAAAAATCACATATAGTTGCTGAAATGTCTTATTTTATGGCCCTGTTGCTGTTTAATAGCTAAGCTGTGCCCTTTTCTTAATTTACTGTCGCTATCCAGGAGTGCATTGGTGTCAGGGGATGCTCTGCAGAGGTTCCAGGGTAGCTCTGCTGCTTTTGTGGGTGCCCTGATCAGCAGAGCTGCCTGTTGGGTGAGGAGCTGCCCGAGCTGTCATAATTAACTGGTGAGGTAAACCACCCTACACTGCTTTAACCTTCTTCCAGCAGGTTTCTCCTACCAGGCACTGGAATATAAAATGATTACTTTTTTTTCCTCTCTCCTCTGTATTTAGCCTCAGGAAATTTTGGATAGGTTTTGGCTATTACAGACACAGTAAATGCCTAGCTGGAAGCTATCTGGTATTCATAACCTTAAGGTATTTAGGAAATCATAAAAGCTGAATGGATTTTTTCTTTTTTTCTTTTTTCTTTTTTTTTTTTTTTTAAGAGAATAGCTCCAAGAGCTGAAGGCACTGCCTGCCTTTCAGGTAAATTCCATTCAGGATGATAAATTATGGCTGAACTGAACCAAAATGTTCCTAATGGCCCTAGTCAAAAGGCCTATTACAGGACGTCTAACTCACTTAAATTCCTTTTGGCTTTAAATTGTTAATGATTAAGTGTTTTAGGGCTAAAGTGATACACACTTAAAGGGCACTTTGCTTTAATGTTAGCCAAACTGAGCACCTGAAGTGAGGGACACATTCACTTGAGTGACCTTCAGGCAGAGAAATCGGGATGTTATCTCTACAGGTGGGTATTTTTGTGGGAATATTTGCAGGACACCGGGCAAGTCTGTGGAAAATGAAGCAGAGGAACATCTGGAGAAGAGAGGAAGAGCAGCTTTGGCCTGCCCTTCTGGTTTTTAAATCTCACTTTTGATATTGCAGAGAGAAAGTTGATTTGTCTTTCGTTATGATATTTGGAGAAGTAAACATTTGGTGGTCTCAAGGGTGTCTTCCCAAAGGAGCAGCTGGTAAGTTGTAAGGCACCAGTCCTGTGCTGACTTGTGCAGTTCCTTGGGTTTAAGTGTGGTTTTGCAGTGATGAAGTTGCCAAATCTGTCTGGTAATCACAAAGGTTTGGACTCCTGTCCAGTCCTGTGCTGCTGACCAGTGAGCAATGCCACGCGTTTATCTGGAAAGATGTGCAATTCTGTTGTAGAAATCCCTTCAGCATTGTCAGCTGTAGGAACTTCTCCATTTCTTAGATTTTTAATGTCTCCTGACAGTGGATCACAGAAAATTCCAAGTCACTTCACACACAGGCACGTACGGGACCTGGGTACTCACAGCAGCCTTGCTCACATGGATATCAATGTTCAGTTTGGCTTTTTTTAACTCATGGATGGGTTTATTGGAATTGAGTTTTGCCTTCTAATCCTTTTCCATGAGCGTTATCAGCACACAGGTTCAGCAGTTGCCCATACTGCCCTTCTGCTCAGGTGGTGAGGTGAGCAGCTCAGAGGTGACCTGAAGATCCAGTCCCTGGATCACACTCACCTTCCTTTGTCCAAGGCTTTGGTTCAGGGCCAGCAAGCAGCACATGCAGGAAAAAACTCCAAGCAGAAATACCAGGACTGGCCCCATAATAAAACATATGCCCATGCACAGTTTGCTTGCAGAAAAATCTGAAAGCATGTTTTCCAAAATACCCACATTGCTCCTTGGGCTGCACAGTCAGCTTGCGGGCATCCAGGGCCATACCACTGCCATCTTCTGTCATTTTTATTGCAGAATAAAGGACGTATTCTTTATAAATTTCAAAATACCCATTTTCTTTTGGTTTTTCCCCTCTTGGTGATGCAGCTCCCCACTGGGGATTTTAAGCAAACATTGTTCCCAGCTTGTTTGAGACGCTGTTGATGGGAATTCCTGGCCCAGTGCATTGCAGACGTCTGGCTCCTGCAGAATGTTTCTATTCCCTGCTGTGTCGCTTCCCCTTTGATATCTGATGAGTCAGCAGGTCTTTAATTGCTGTTCCTCCTAGCAGGGAGTTCTCTCGCTCAATACATTAAATATTTGATTGCCTCAGGTCTCCAGACAGAGCAGGGCACACAGGGGGATTTACAGCTCCCAAAGCAAAGCCTGTTGCCCTTCCAGACAGTGAGTTTGGGAGCTCAGCCCGAGGCCATGCCTGGGAAGCCTTGCCTGGAGCCCAGGGGGACCACAGGGATCCGAGCAGGCCAGGTGGTTTGGGATGCTGGGAGGCATTTTGGGATGGCAGCAGCTGTGCTCTGTAAGACTTACTGCATGACACATCACCAGGGAAGCCCCCTGCATGGCCAGGAGGCGAGTGTGGCCACCTGTCCTGAAGCTCCCAGAACTCCTTTTTTGCTCTTTTTTTTTTTAAAGAAGCAATGCAGAGATACCCACTGGGATACTCCTGTGCTTGGTGGATTGTGGAATGTGCCTTCAGGGACTCAGTAAGATGGGCTATTATAGCAGTAAAATTATCTTCTGGTAACTTTCTTGGATATTATGCATGTATTTCATACTCAGTGATCTGAAATAAGGACACTTTTAATCGTGTTTTCCGAGTGTTTCAGATGAATACACTGTGTAGGGACAATCTCTGTGTCTTGCAGAAGGAAGCCTGGCTTCCAGGTGGGGCTGTTCCCTGGGCAGGATTGGGTTGTCAGCCTTGCAGGTGGCTCCTTGAGAGGGGAAATCCAGTCCAGCATTCACAAACACGCAGCACATGCTCAGAAAGCTGGGATTTGCTGTTTGCTGATGCCTCCCCGCTCTGAGGAGGAATTGCTCCACATGGAGCTGTGTGGGAGTGTGCAGACTCACACTGTGGGGAAGCAGGAACAGTCCTGAGGATTGTCAGCAGTGTAGGCTTGAGGCGGTAGCTGCAGTGCAGCCTGTGGAGGAGAATATCCCAAATGTACCTCTCGGCATCTGCCTTTGGGCTTCCTTTTGCTCTGGAGTCTCCCTGCCTCCGTGTTTCTAGTGCAGCGTGGAGTTGTGTTGGGAGTAGAACATAAAGGAACGCTGAGAAATGCAGACAGCAGCGTGCACTTCACACACACGTTCCATCACTTCATCCCTGGTGGGTGGCACTGGAGAGAAGAAAGACCTTGGCGGGGATAATGGGGAAAGGAAGAGCCCTACAGCCTCACTTTGTTAATCCTATTAGCCTGGTCCTAATGTAAGAGAGGCTGCTGCAATGCACATGCTCAAGCAATGGCTTGAAAAAAACCACACAGGTTTCCCTCCCACTGAGTCAAAGTGAAGCAGTCTCACTCCCACTGAAATGAAATAAATGTAGCTGCTATTAGAGCAGAGCAGTGAGCACCAGAACTGTCACTTTGTAGAGCAGACCTTTTAAACGGACCTTCAGATTAAGAAAAATAGGTGCAGAATAAAATTCTGTCCTGAAGCAGGGCTGGCAGTACTGCAGCAGTGAGACAGAGGAACCCCATGAATACATAAGTGGTGTTTTCCCACATTATTCAAAGTGCCCACTTGCTGAGCAAGTGGAGCAGAAAGTTCTCAGCAGATGAGGAATGGGGAGAGAGCAGTCCATCCGCACGGAGCCTTGGCTTTTGCCGGGCCGTTAATATCAGGGATGTCTGTGACCTTCCAGTCAAGCAGGGGAGAATAACTCATCAGCAGTCAGGTTCAATCCAGCTAATGTTTTCAAGATTAAATGCTTACTTGCAGGCTAGATCCGATGGCCAATTTTATGGTGAACCCTTCCTGTCCTTTCAATTTTCAGTGTTCAGGCTGCTGCGGGTTTCGAGCTCCCCGGCATAAGCTGTGGTGCTGTATGCAAGGAGAGAGCTGGCAAGAAATGTGGGAGAGCTTGGGAGGTTTCCTTTGCTCTGAGCAATGCAGACAATTCCCACTGTGATGCCTGGTGAGAACCTTCCTGTGTCTCAGTGTCTGGATTCTGCAGTTGCCCTGGAGGTGAGACAGTCGCCCTTGTGTCCCTTCAGCCACATGCAGCTCTCCAGGAGCTCGGTCCCAGTGGTTCTGCCAGGACTCTGTAATGTGACTGAATGACCCTCAGGGATGAGATTGGCCACTGTGGCCCTGTGGCACTGCAATTTTTGAAGGATGCCACTTAGGAATTTGACCAGTTTCTTCATTACTTTTAAGCAGTTGATGGTGCAGCCCTGTGTAAGGTAATAGAGCACACAAGGGAAGCGTGGTGACTGCCAGCTTTCAGCATAAGCTAAAGGCTTTTGCAGCAGTCATACACACTGTGTTCTAGATTGGAAAATCAGGGAGTTTGCCACTGCACACAAACATCTCAGCTCCCAGGAGTGGATTTGTAATGGAGGTGGGCTGAGTCACCTGCTCAGTGCCCATGTCGGGGAGGATTTCCGTAGAGCCAGTTTACCTGTCTCCCGTTGATAAAAATAATTGGAATTATTGGACCTTCAAAGCCATGGAGAAAGTAATGGATGACCAGCTGCACTTCAAATGAAAAAGTAATCTGTGGAATAATTGCTGCCAGTCAGACCGAGCCCAGCTGTGAAATATTAATGGATTGCTTGATCAGTCTATACAGAGCTCTCAGTCATCCTCCTAGAGAGCAGCACAAACCCAGCAAACAGCTCAGGATTTGTACTCAGCCAGATTATTGACAGGGGCAGAATAAGATGTTCTAATGTGGTGTTTGCTGGAAGCAAGTAACAGTTACTGGGTGCTAATGGAAAACTTTTTCATAATATTTATGTGTTCAGAGATGATCTGTCTTACTCCTCTGTCAGCACCCTCCATGTCTCTCACTGGGGACAAGCAGTGGCAGCCTGTGGACAGAACTGCTGTGAAACCTGGCAGCGAGGGATAGTCTAGGAGGAAAAAAAACCACGCTGAACAGAGGGCTTGCTATATTTAACAGTAACCTTGTGTGCCTCAGAGCCTGGTGAGAAGGGAGCTGCCACCCTGATCCAGCCAAGCTCTGCACTTCAGGTGTGTGAACACTCCCATTTGCTTCAGAGAGACTTTGCATAAGCTGAAGCACTTTGTGAGATTGAAGTCTACTGAGTAGGAGTTCATAAGTAAAAAGAAAAAGATCTGCACAGGATTTCTCTTTCAGAGCCCTTGAACTTAAGGGAAGTTCAGCTTCAAAAAAGGGAGGCAGCCAGGGAGTGAACAGAGGCTGCTTTGAGTAGGAAATCTGCGAAGTTCTGATCGTCCCATGAGACGTGGGCCTCATGCTGCATTTGTTAATGGGAATGATCACTTCTTGGTTGTCTCTCTCTGTGCCTCCTCCTGGTCACAGCAGATCTGTGCATCTCAGTGTCCATTCTCCCACATTGCCTTGATGTGGCCCAAACCTCAGAGAAAAATCTGGTTCGTCTCTGAAGGAGGGTTCAGCTTTATGATTGGGGAGTGCCTTCACTGTGTGTTGCAGAAGAGCAATGCATCAACTTCAGAAACTTCTAGGAGATGAGGGATTTGGATCTCTGTAGTCATCATACTGTACAGCTTTGAGTGTGGATGGTTTTTGACTCCCTGAGAAGCAAGTGGCCCAGCCATCACCCTGGATAGTGCACGGCTTCCTCTTCTCTCTGCACCTCCAGGGCTGTCCTTTTGTGTGGCCTCATGTCATTCTCTGGCCCATTTTCCTCTTTCCCAATCCCTTGCATATCACCACTATGAGATCATTTCGGAAGGGACTGACTTTGTATAATAAAATGCAATAATAAAATGTAATAATTATTACTGCAATTATTATGGTTATAAATCACAGCAAACCTAGGCTCAGATTTCAGTATTAACCAGTAGAGTCCATCCTCAGCAGTCCATTTGTTAGGCTGTGGAGCAAGTAGTACAACACAGTAAACTTTGCTCTTCTGGGCAACATGGCCTGGAGGAGCAGAGTCTTCCAGTGCCTGCAAGACAACACCAGAGAGCCTGTTGAGCCACATGTTTAAGATGATTGCTCTAGGTATTATTGCATTATAAATAGCAGCTAATAATAGTAGCATAACAGCAAGGTTCTCAGCTGATGCAAATTGGAAACTGTAATTCCGTAGAAGTTAATGGAGCTCAACTGATTTACACTAGTTGGCTGTCTGGCCCCTAGCAAATGATTCTAAATCTGATAAAATTAAATGAGATTCAAAGCTCTCTCACATAAGAGAATATTAAACCCTATCTCTGCTGTCAGACTTCTGCATGGCTGTCAGGCTTTGTAGCTGGGACTTTAAGATCCTGTTTTAAGTTCTTGATTTTATTATTTGATATTTTTTCACTTCGCTCTCTTTTATTTTGTTTAGTTGGTTAAATCTTACTTCCTAAAACGGAGAATTAGAAAAATCACCCATTTTGATGCATCATTAGATGCCATTTGTTGGTATTCACGAGCTGTTGGCAGACATCTTAAAGCCGCAGAGATTTGTGCCCTTTAATTTCAGTTAAAAATGCAAATAGACATTGAAAACATCTGTTCAGCATCCTCCTGGAGAGGTCTGCAGCCTCAGTGTTTTTTGCTTGTCCTCAGGAATTCACTGTAAATTTTATTTAATGTGACTGCCTCTAGCCTATAAATTAAAAAACAAACAAACAAACAGATTTTCAAATTTGGTGGAGTTAAAACTGAGTGTTGAATTAGTTTATGACAAGCTGTGCGTTGATTTGGAGCATGGATCAACGAGGTGACTGCTCTTAGGGAGGGGACACACTGGACAGAAGTGACAAGCTGGGAGATCTGAGAGAAGTTCACCTTTTGAAGATCTCTTGCTTGTCTCTCATCTCCTGGCGTAAATGTACAAACCATGGTTCCTTCTCTTGGTTCTGCTGCAGAGATCCAAACTGGCTTTGAGCACTTCGAAGAGCAGGCTTTAGAAATCCTGGCTGGTTTGACAGAACTGGGGCGAGGGGTGGCTCTGCGGGGGTGGGAGGTGAGAATTCGGCAGCGCCTTTGTGCAGAGCAGCACCTCTGACCACAGCGTCTGCTGCAGGAATGGATTTAGCTTTGCTGGGTGTGGAACAGAAACCTGATGTAGTGATTGCCCCGTGAGTCCCCGTGGAGCGGGACCTGTGTGTCCGAGTCAGAACAAAGGCACTGGGAACGTGAGGCTTCAGTGCAAAGCTTCCCTGAGGATTGGAATGGCTGGAAGCAGCCACAGGCAGGATCTCTAAACAAGTCCCAGGACTGAGACTACTCAGAAGGGTGGAAAAACCTCTCATTTGTATCCGTGCTGCTGTGAGCAGTTTGGGGCAGCTTTCACAGATGTCGATGTGAAGTAAAACACCAGGAATTTGTTTGAAAACAAGCGTAAAGCTCAAACCATAGATTTGTTTTCTTCAATACATTGCTGCGTGCTGAGGTCTCCACTAAAGCAGAAGGTAAATGAATGAAATCATCAGCATTGGTTTTGCTGAATTTGATTAAAAAAGGTAATATGTGTTTAAAAATTCATGGCACAGACCCACAGTTGCTCATGCAGACATGCAGGGTGCAATCAGACAGCCTATGTTTGTTGTAGGAAACCAGCACTAAAAGTTGAACCCATCCTTATTTGAGTTAGAACATCTTGGTGGAGCTTTTTTTATCTGTTAACTTTCTCCCTGAATTAATCTTTCTAGTCAGCATTCTACAAGCAACTTCCCATTGTCATCATTTCTGTTGGATCCATTCATAAAGCTGAAATCTCAGGGCAGGCTTGAAAGAGTAATAGACAGAAAAATATAGTCACATGTATTTTTTCCTAATTCTGGTAGCAAGCTGAGAAAATCTATATTCCTTGAAAATACAGAGCATTGGATTTCCCAAGGTATAAAAACATCCCTGGTGTGTCTCTTGCTGTAAATCAGAAGTGGCATCTCTGTGCTGGCGTGGCTCCTTCAGCAATGGAGGAGCTCCACACTCTTGGGGCCAAACAGCGGCTGCTTGAACCACGTTCCTGTTAAAACCCTCCCAGTGTTGTAGTTTGTTGGTGAGCAAAGTTCATAATTGCTGCCCGTGAATTTAGAGCAAACAGCAATAAAAGACGTGTACGTAAAAGAAAATTTCATCTGCAAGCCTAATGGAAAAGGAACCCTGCGTGGGTCTCTGGAAATTATATGTTACTGGTTTTGTAAGACCAAGCAGAAATGCAGCAGCCCTGCGTGCTCAGATCGTTGAATTGCTGTGTGTGAATAAGAGTAACAGGATTTGGACAACACTGGGAGGGAGACAGGGAAATTAATTTTCTTGGTGTGCTGCCTGTAACTTTCAAACAATTCTGGGAGACTCCTGATAAGGGCCGGTGAGACTTGTTCTGGGAACAAAATGATGTTAACCAATCTGTGAGTAAACTCCGGCTCGGCACTCCACTTGTCATTATTCAATCTGTCCTGACGAATAACACAGATAAAAGGATGCTCTTACTCCCTTGATGCAGAGGACTGACACACACAGTGAATCATAATCAAGCCAGGGACTCGGTTTTTTCCCTTTTTTTATTATTTTTTTTTAGATAAGAGAAGCAGTTACCAGCTTTTAAATGGCATCATAAATTATTTGTTCTCTTTTGGCAAAAATGCTTATTTGCATCTCATAGCGAAAATCATCTGGGCTTTGGAGAAATTATTTAAGAATTGTTTTAGTGTGTGTTGTTATGTTTTGCTTATCCAAGCTCTGGGCCAACTGTAATTTACTTGATATTAATTAATCCAGAGCTGTGAAATGGGCATATTGAGCCAAACTGCTTTTGTGCTGTGTTACTCAGGTTTAAAAAATGAAGCTACAAATGCCCAAACCTCTGTCTTTTCCTGTATTTCAGATAAACCCAAGCCCAAAGTTTTGCTTTGTTTGATATCATTTCCTTATTGCTAAATACACTAAATATATTGTTAGCCACTGCCTCTACTTATTGCATGCATTTTAAGAAATGTTTTTTTAGAGCTATGTACAATAAAGATATTATAAAGAATGCTTTTTAGGACTTCTAATGGAACTCCAAAGGCACATTTCCTCTTATTTCAAGTGCAATACAAGGGCTCCTCTACCATCTTCCTGAAGGAAAGGAGTAAGAGAAGTCAAAGCACAACCCTTAGAAATCTGAGCAAATGTTCTTAAATGTGTTGCTGATGAAGTTTTCCTGGAGCAGCAATTAACTGTGCAGTCTCCATTAAGAGCTAACATTTGGCATCCTCATGTGCTGGTGGTGTTCCCAGGCTGGCTCCAGGCATCAGCTCCCGCTTTCCTTTCCCTTTTGCCATTGCCTGAACCCTTGTGCAGCCCTCAGCTCTTCTGAGCTGAGCCTGGAGAAAAAAGATACTCCATTAAGCCACCCATTAAGGAGGACATTGGATTTTTTTTCCCCTGTGGTAGAGAAATCGTATATTAATTTGTCTAGACCATAGACATAAATATTTGATATTCATGGAGTCACCATATTAACAAAAAGTATGCCGAGTTCACTTTTGTTTCATTAGTTGCAAATAAGCTAAGGCAATTTCAGTTCATAAACACAGTTTTTGATTCTATTGGCGCGGTTTTAAAATACATTTAAAATCCTGTTACATGAGATCTGTAAACAAAACATAGTTCTTTCATCTAATTTGTGTTGTCAAGAGCAAAGTAATTTACATAAGAGGGTTGATAGACTATCAGGAACAGCTATACTTTGAGAGAGAAAAGCCTATTAGATCTTAATCCATCTGATAAGCATATTACTTCCACCAAAGCTGAACTGCTTTCGTATTCTGTATAAATAATTCCATTTAGTGTAATTGATTATTTTACAGCAGGAACCAAGATAGATATTGTTGGAGGAGAATCAGCCTATTAGTCATGTTCTGGAGGTTATTCTGGAGAGGTGGGATTTCGATAAGCTCGAGGTCTGAGCGATCTGAGGAGTGGATCACCAGCCAGGTTGTTGTTGTGCAGCTTCTGTTCGCTCCAAATACTGACTGGGCAGTTGTGGTTTGGTTCGAGAGTGCAGCAGGAAGAAACCAGCTCCAGACTGAGGCAGGGAGGAATCATCGTGCCTCGGTGTGGAGCTGTGCTTTACCTTCGGGAGGTGCCAGGCAATCCGTGCAGAGAAGCTGCAAAAGGCAGCGTCGGTTTTCCTTCTGCAGAAGTGTGATTTGCGGGGCTGCCAACTCCAGAACGTCTCGGTGCCTGCTCTGGGGGTGCTGGGTGGGTACCCCAGCAGTTCTGCTCACCTCTGGTGGGGAGGGATGGATGCTGCAGCAGTGTTGGGAGTTGTCTGGGGCTGATGTGAGTTGAAGTGGCCTCACTGCAGTGCAGCAGAACTTACTTTATGGTTTTTTTTTTGGTGTGATGAAAAGGTTGGTGTGGAACAACTTTTCTGTTTCGTCTTGCTGCTTCCTTCTTGTCCCTGCCTTTTGGGTTATGAGGATTTTTTGGGGTTTTTTTCTTGCCTCTGTATTACTTTTTTCTCCTGGCTGCAAGATTACACATTCGCCTTCTGTTTGTTGCATTCCTGCAGCAAATGCAATCCCACACTTCTCAGTGAAATGTAGTTCTGCCGAAGAGCATGAAGCCCTGTTTGTGTGAGAGGACTCCTAAGGGTTCAGTTTAAAAGAAGAGTCTGTGGCTAAGCATAGGTATAACCCATGTGTGGTGACATTTCAAGGTTATGGAAATCCAAAATTGGTTTCCACACTCAATATTTAAACTTCAGCAATGGCAACAATTCTTGTCTTCATGGTGGTGGGCTGTTACAGCAGGTTAGTGCACCTTTAGCAGAAAATAATTGGAAAAGGTGATTTTCCTTGAGGAAATGCTAAACATGTTTTTAATTGTAGCATTAATATGCCTCTGCCTTTCTAATTCAAGCTGTAATGCACGGGAGGTTTTGTTGTGCCAAAGGCCCCTCCATCATGATGTATTTGCCCCTCAAAGCAGCCCTGGAATAAAGTGTAGCCTTGCCAAAGTTCTAAAAGCTAACTGTTCACTAAGTGTCTTTAAGGAGATGAAGAATTAGAATTTGATGCATAGTATTTCTTTAGAAAAGTAAGGGGTTTTTTTTATTTGCATAAACTCCAAAGGGCTTCCAGAGCAGAATGAAAGTAAATGTAATAGTTCATTATGAACTAGGGAAAGGAAAAGAATATGATGTGGTTGAAAGGTTTGAAATAGGATTTTTTTTCTTTTCCATGGTAATGCTGGTGTTGTGCTGCCCACAGGCTCAGCAGTGCTGGAGGCTAAAGCTTATATTTCAGGTAGGTCCAGTTACTGGAAAGATACTGAATGAGTTGCCCCTGCAACTGTGGCAGCAGCTCAGATCCTTCTAATGAGCAAAAAGCGGTTCTGGAGAAATACTCCTAAGTGAAAACACTCATCTGAATGCTAACCAGGCTCATGAGCAGCCCAGGGGCTCTTTGCAGAAGATCTTGTTGAAACATTATCTATGCCAGATGAAAAAAATAAATAAATAATTTTTTTAAAAAAGGAAATTGTTCTTTCTTTTCTGGGAGTGAGTCTCTCTCATCTCCCCCTGTACACAGCACCCTGCACGACATGTTTTGGAATTAGGGCATACACTGAACTGCGACAAGCTGGACTTTGGTTATGGCTATGCTTTATTCTCCACCAGAGCACAGCCTAAGTCTGGGGTTGACTTCCCAGAGCCCCCAGTTCATGCTCAAACCTGAACTGCAAAGTGAATCTCATTGCTGAATTCATTCCTCCTGCTCTGCTGCTGTCTCTGAAGTGCATTTCTTTCTTTATTTCTGTATTTGTTAAATGGAGAGAGTAGAACATCAGGTATGAAAAAGATGGATGAGTTCAGATTTCCAGGTAGTGGAACAAATATGAGGTTTGATGAATTTGTACCAGAAAAATTCTTGAATGAAGGCACAATGTAGACTTCTTTTGAGAGTTGGGTTGGTTTTTTTTAATATTGCAAGCAAAACATGAGAATTTACCTTAGAAAGATTGCTAAGGAAGAAAGTAAAACTAATGTATATGCAGGGTGTTGTGTAAATGTTGTAGACTTGTCTGAGGTCAACACTGGTTTTACTTGTTCCTTATATTTTTAGATTTTTGAACTGTGACTTTCAAGGAGAGGTTTCCCTCATCTACAGCCAAGCATGCAAATATAGCAGCTCCAATTACAGACACAGCTGTGAACAGATAAGCACATTTTGGTCATGTAATCCTTAAATCAAACCGAAGGAAACCCCTCCTGGTGTCAGTTTGTAGTACCTGGCTCGTGGCATCCCACAGAACTACAGTGGCTTTTCCTTGACAGGCTTTTGTGCTCCATCCTGCAAGGAAGGACAAACATGATAAAGTGACTGTGATAATCAGTCATGGATTTATGAGAGCACATGGATGAATTTGATTGGGATGAATAGGGAATCAAAAATCAATTAGTGGCTGATTATTGTTTCTTCCGCAAATTGATTTCAGATTTTGGCAGCCTTTAGGAAATGTCCTGCCAGGTGTGATGAGCTTGGCAATGTTAAAAAACAGGCAAGAATAAAGTCTTCATCTTATGGCTCAGTCTTAAATACCTGAAAATCTCTGCAGTGAAACATGAACAAATCACACCTTTTCCATCTTGTGCCCATTTTCTTTTTTTTCTTTTTTTTTCAATCTTAGACATCTTTTCTTTCTAATTGTTTGTTAAATGCACGAAACAGGTTTGGATGTCGATCTTTCTCCTTTATACATCTGGTCGCTGTGTTTAAGTGCTCGTCTCTCTCTGTGTGAATAACAAAAGAGTTCATTATCAGGCTCCAGAAACATGTGTCACTATTATGCAACCCATCACCGTGTTGAGGGATTGTTAGTTAGTCCCACAGATTGTCTGATCTCTGGGACTATTGTGGGAAGGACAAAAGGGAGAAGCTTGAATTGCAGCCCAGGAGGAAGAGGCGAGGCAAGGGTCGGGCGCGCTTGGGTGCTCAATGTCTTCTGCAAACTTGGAGCCTTCCCACAATTCAGGGTGAATTGAAAATATTCTGTGCAGGTGAAGAAGAGATCTTTTATACGCAGAGAAATGAATGCACTGGATTCTAAAGGGATTAATGACTCCAATGTGCTTATAAAGAAAGAAAGTAAAAATATTTACTTTTGAAAGTATGGGAACTGTGGAGTACTGTTAGTAGGGAAAGAGGTCACCAGTGGGAGCTGAGAACATGTAAATATTATCCAGCAGCTCTATAAACTAGGGAAGTTAAACATGCCTTTGGAGATGGGTAATTGTTAAATACTCTCAACTGCTTTATGAAAACTATGAAAGGTTTTTCCTTCAGGAAGGAAGGAGGGCAGACTTCTTTATAAAGTTGCCTAAAAGCAAGAACTGGAGTCTAGAGTGCAGCAGTCTCTGTGTGGCTTAGGAGATCTTCTTTTGTATGACATGAGTCAAAATCTAACTGAGAAAAACCCTATTCTGAATAAATATGTTTTGGCTGAACTGATTAAGGACTTAAAGTTTTGAAGTGTGAAGTGCAGTGAGCACATAAGGAGAAACATGGATTCATTTTGGTAGTGTGTGCAAATTTCACAGTATGTGAAAAGCCCAAAACATTTTCTTTTGTTTACACATTTGGTGAGTTTGGAATAAGACTCTGGGCAATTTAGGGCCCTCAGCAAGGCAACAGTGTCCATGTGTCCCTGCCCCAGCCTGCCTACCCCAGGCTCTGCTTGCAGGTCGCACATCCCTCCCCTGAGTTGCAGAGGTGGCACTCAGAGTGCCCAGGCAGATTCAGGAACACCTAGTCACAAACTGTACTTGCTTCTGAAACTTCAGCCAGGAGCAAAAGTAGATCCTCAGTCTAAATATCTTTAAAATGTTGGTGTTGCAATCCTTTTGGTGGGTTTTGTGATGCCATGTGTGTTATCACTGCTGCTGGAGGTGCAAGTACTGAAGTAGAACGTGGCTATTACTGTTGCTCATCCAGATCAGCTGTAAATATGGGAACGTTTCTGTAGTGAACAGCATAAAAACACGTGAATTCTAAAGTGAAATGGTTTTAGTTAGTTGTGAAAACAGAGGAGAAATGGGTGCATTTACAAAGAGCACATAACATCCCTCTCGTCCGAGGAAGGATGTGGGTGAATCAGTCTGTTCCCAACCTCAGGGAATTGTGGTGAACTGTGACAGGGTGAAGGCGATGCTTTCTTTAGGTGCCCCACAGCTGGTAAAGCTCACCTGAGACAGTCTGGATGTACCCTGACAAAGCCCTCAGACGTATTTTCAAGAATTTCCATGTGTGAGCAAAGCCCAAGGAATATTCTGTGCAGCTGAGTAGATCCTGTCCACCACAAAGACAAGGGAATTCATGTTAGGTTAACCCTGTTTAACTGCAGGATGCTCATTATAGTTACCCAACTATTACCAGACACTACAAATATGAGCAGGCGGGATAAAATATCTCAGTAGACCCTCACCAGAGCATTTGGCTGTGATGAGTTACCCATGTGCTCATGTCTTTATTGCACAGACATAAACATGGGTTTTTCTGGCTGCAAACACCCAGCACTCAGGTTTCCAGTCTGATTTTTCTCTTAAAAATTTTAGACTGCAACCTTTGAAAAGGGACAGGCAGAGCTATCAATTATTTAATAAAGATAATAGCCTTTTGGGGACAGGGGTAATAATGAAAGTAATTACTAATGGGGTTTTGGCAGATAAAATGGACTCTCCAGATGATGTGAGATTTAGCTCTTCCATGTGTCAATATGGGTAGTGAAATATTTGGATGTGTTTTTCAGTGATATCTGTCAGCCTCTCCTTTTTACTTTCCATGTAGCCATTTACCTCAAGCAGTCCATGAATGAGGAAGAAAAAATAAAAATTAGTATCTAATGTAAAAGCCTGGACTATATTCCTGCAGTGTCCTCAGGGTTTTGGTAGCACGTTTAAGGCCCAACTCTTCTTACTTAATAAATTCTGGATGTAAAACTTCACTTTTACACATCATATTAAAAAAAAAGTTTGGAACATTAACTTTAAGTGGAGTCCCTTTAACAAGCCCGTTTTTCACTAACTTTCCTTGCTGTGGAAACATACACTACATAAGTGTGGAATGAAAGTTTTTGCCCTGTGGCAACGGGATATTACTTTTACTGCTCTAACTCCAGAAGTGAGGCTATAATGCGAGGAAAAAAAAAATGAATATCAATGTCACAGAACAGCCAAAATGATATTGAAGTGCTTTTTTAGCACTACATTGCTGATACATGCCTTGATACAAGAAGCCAGCACCTGAGCCGTGCAGGTGGGGCAGTGCCCTGCTGCTTTTAAATGTGGTTGCTTATCAGCTCTGAGCTTGTAGCATAAAGTTTTGTGTTTGGTGGGGTGACACCACCAGAAATGGGGTGTGCTGGAGTGCCAGAGCGGGTCCAAGAGTTTACAACACCCAGTAAGTCCTGACCCAAGTTTTTAATGCTGCTTCCCTCCATTATAAATTCCATTTCTTCTTGACTTAATGCCCCATGGCATATTTTATTGATCTCTTCTCCTGACTTCCCTGACCATAGAGTGATTTGTCTTCTCTTGCTTTCCTGTCCACTCACAGAACGTGTCATTATCAGCTTCTTGTCTCCCCTTCTTTTTCTTTTCATGTTTCTATCGTTCCTTTTTTCTCCTACTGTTGTCTCATTCAATAACTCCCAATGGCCTGACTTGCCGGAATCAACAGGTTAGAACAACCCTTTTGTCATATGTAGTGATGTAATTAAATTCTTCTGATTCACAACTAACTTGAATAAGCTACTTTTTATACAGAATTGATTTTTCTCTTTCTGCTGACTGATGCTAGAGTCTTAGCTTTTCCCAGGTTTAACATTTACATGACCTTGTGCAGGTTCAGGTTCCTTAGAGGGCTCACACCCCCTGGGGCTGCCCTTTGGGGCGGTGGTCACTGCTACTCTTGCCCAGCCCATGCCACCTCAGTCAGGGTGCATTTAATAAACAGAGTTTGTACCCATTTCTAATGATTATTTTAAGAGATGCAGCATCCGTATTTCCTTGAGAGATTTGCATAAATTCTCAGTGAGGCTGCCATATACTTTCATCAAGCTTTGGAAAATGTTTCACTGCCCAGCAAAATATATGTGGTGCATTGTACTGTAGTTCTGGGGTGTTGCCACCAAAAAATGCAGCCCATAACGAAAGCTGTGTGTCCTGTCAGCCTTACCCAGCCACCTCCATATCTGTCAGGTCATACATCTCGAAGATGCTCAGCCACGTTCCCACTGAGATCTGCAGAAATGTTCTAGACTATCTCAGATCACTCTGAATTAATGGAATAATGAATTTAATTAAAATATATTAATGTCACATTGGGCTTTTAGCCATGATTTTAAGAAACCACAGGGGAATCAGACTGCCAGCATTTCTCAAAATATGTCTCAGACAAGTTGGAAGATATAACAAAAAGTAATTAGAAGCACAAAAAAGAAAATGAAGTGGTGGTACCACCACTGGGATAGGCCATTGGCTTAAGGAATCAAGAATATTACACATCTGATGGGAAACTTCCCTTTGCGAAGTTTCAGGTATCCAAAGAGAGAGTTTTAGTTAGCACATCCCACTGTAGGCATCTGACTTGGGCAGGATGAATTGCTCTTTGGTAGCTGCTTTTATTTTGCTTGGCTTTGGAGTTAATCTGAGTACCTCACTGAAATGGTGCACCTAATGCTTTGGTGAATCATGTTTTGTGAAGGTGTACTGTGGTTCTGAGTTTGAAAGGACAAGAGCACAGGGAACAAAATGTACCTCCCAGACTAAGAGCAAAATGCCATCCAAGTGATTTGGGCTGTGAATGTCTTATTCCTTATCCAGGTAAAGAGAAAAGCATGAGAAAGTATGAAAAAGCCTGACCTGATGCTGGTTTCTAAGCTGAAATTTCACAGTTGTCATTAAAATGCCAGTTTTGTCTCTGTGCATTTACACTGATTATGGTGCCGAGGGTTTGTTTTTTTTTTCAAATGGTCTTAAATTTTTCAGATTTCCAGCAACTTTTTGCAAACTTTAGTGCTGTTTTGGTGTTTAGTCTGACCTCATTACAGACACACAGAAAAGCCAAACCCCAATCCAGGCTGCTTTGACATTTCACAGTGGTTTTGCCAGTGACTTTATTATTATCTCACAGATTCTGTGATTTCAAAGATCAAGAGATGTCAGCTTGCAATTCAGCAGGCTCTTCTGAAAATCCCCAAGGTGCCCACAGCTGGCTATTCATACTTCTGGGAATGTCCCGGATGAGCTTCCCTGGATATTAATCCCAGGCTAAGTAGTTCACACCTGACACTGGATGAAATCTGCCAGCTGGTGGTGAACAGGTCCCTTCACCATGAACCATCTGCACAGCAGTGAGAAATGAGTGATGGCATTGCCAGTTGTAATTCCAGAGCTCGGAAGCAGCAAACTGAACACAGTTATATGAATATTATGGTCCTGGAACTCTGTTATCTGCTAGGTGCATCCATATCGATAAGTGGTTATTATTCTGTTCTAGCTGGCTGACATTTATGGTTTCCAGGATTTAGACTGGGGTTTTCAGTTCACTTAAATCAGATGTCTGCAAATAAGCATCTGTTATGTTTAAGTTTCCCAAAGCCTTCCTTTCAAACCTGTTATTTTCTCCGAATCAAATGCTTAGCTCAGCAGAGCCTGAAAATGAAAACAAACTCCAAATGGTCTCCACAGGATATTTTGTGGAAAAAAAAATCTCTTTGAAAAGATAAGAAAAAGCCATGACTGGCATAAAATGCGTGTATCAAAATTTATTATTCATCCAGAGCTTTCTAAAAAAATTGTTAATACAAAAAAGTTAGAGACTGCTAAAATTTACCGCAGAAGTCTTTGAATTTTAGTTTAGGTTCTTCACCAGCAGGAGAATAAATGGTGTGAGGGAAGACCGTGCTATTACACTTTTCCATCTCCAGATTTTTTGTAAGATGGGTGGGGGTTGTTCATGTCTGCTGCAGGTGGCTGATATCTGGTGGTCTTGAAAAAAGATGCTCTAAACTTTCTGCCTCAGTTTTTTGTCTTATTCATTCACTGCTGGGAACTGGGGAGAAAAACAGTCCAAGGTGATGCTGAAAAAAATCAAGTGAACCTTTAAAAAATTCCTCAGAGGCACTTTCTCACCCCATGCAGATATTGGATTTCATATAATGCCATATATAAAACAACACGGAAGTTTTTTAATGTTTTGAAGGGTTTCTAGAAGAGGATAAAGGAAGAGATATTTTCATTGAAGCATGACATTTAGTGATGCAAGTTCTGATAGTGAAAGAACAAAGCAAAAAGTCAAAACAGCTGGAGAGTTTGTGGTAAATATTGTTCTATAGTGGATTCACTGGCACAGGCTTTCCAAGGCCTTATACCAGATTTGCAGTGCAGATTGCAATAATTATCACCAAAGATTTGATTTATTCAGTAAAACATTTATTTTAGACACATTTTTACCTCTACAGTAGATGGAATTGAAATTGATGATTGATGAGTGCAATCCCAGCAGGTTGAATTGTCAGTCACTGTTTTAGATGGGTTTTAATACAGTGTATTTAAAATTTATTTAATTTCCTCATGAAAATTATTTGAATTTATTTATTTATTTACTATTTTAGAGGTGGATAGGGATTGTCTGTATAAGAAACCAGTCAGGAAAAACCAACGTGATATCATCATGCAAATAATCACTAGTAGTCACAGTATTAGCAGGGTCTATCAAATTGTCTTCAAGGGCCTTCTCTAATTGTCTCTGCAAACTGAATTAGCAAGATGGTTTCACTAACATTTTTCTTTTTTTAGTGGCAGCTGCCTACCCAATTATATATATTCATTAGCTCTGGTATGATTTCATTAACCAATGTACAGTAAGTGCCTGTTAAGCAACCTGTGCTTATGTTCCTAGACAGGCCGTGATGCATCTTCTGGTGAGCGTCCTCACCAGCTCATTGGTCTGGATAAACTGGGTTTTATTTATATTTTCAATTTGTAATTACTTGTGAGCAGTACGAGGTGAAGGATAAAATGTAAGAAGGTAATTCAGCTGGTTACTTTAATTATTTTTTGTTTCAACTGTCCCTCAGAGCCACAAACCTGGCCAGCCAGGCAAATGAGCATTAGTGAATGAAGCCACGTAATTAAAACATCTGTCACTGTCCTAGTGGGTCGATTGAAGGCTTGGATTGGCTGTGGAAAACCAAATAAGCCGGAGTTAATGTTCTCCTAATCCTTCGCCTGTTGAGGTGACAGTGATGAGTAGCAAACATGCACCAATGAGCAGTAATGAAGTTGCTTCTAGATTGGTTCAGCACAGGTTTTTCAGGCTAATTAGGTAGACAAAAATGTTAATTTAATCAAAGGAACGTGTATTCATTAAAGAAGGTGCATAAGATAACTGAAGTGGAGAATTAACTCAGTCAAGAGGTAGGCTATAGCTCCTGACTAAATTGTTCAGATTATAAAGAGAATGATGTGTTTATGTACTTCTTTTTTTTTTTTTTTTTTTAATTTAAAAACCCAT
>VZTE01006660.1:1128574-1237466 GCA_013397775.1 Eulacestoma nigropectus
TTTTTTTTTGAAGATACAAACCCATGCTTTTGTCTCTGTGTGTCAGAGGTTTTACACCAGGGATCCAGACTGTCCCCCTGTATTCCTGTATGTTGGTGGGGAGGAGCAGGGAGTTCAGGACTCAGAAAGGGAAAGCAGGGAGGGAATGAGATGTTCCTCCTGCATTCCAGATGGCACAAGCCACCCTATCACATTATTGCTCAAATGAGCTCATTACCTTCTTCCTTCATGGGACTTTGTCTAGCAGAGTGGTGTAGCATGGCTGGGTTTGTCTCATTTTCCTTGGTCTTCTTTGGGTCGTGACCAATGTGCAAGGCACAAATTGAACAATTTTGTTCATACTGCAGATGCACTGAGTGTCCTTTTGGGGCACATCGGGGAAAAAAGTGCAAGAAATACAGATTTTCAACCATTAAGAAGTAAAATACAGTGCAGAGTGAATTACCTTATCAGACTGAATCTCATCTAAACCCCATAAAAAGGAAAGATGATTCTCTAAGATCATATGGCTGCAGTAGCACAGAAAATAATTAAAATATTGTATTAGAGCTTTGTTCCAATTTTAACCTTCTCCAGCCCCACATTCTATTTAGATTTTGGGTTTAGATAAGCAGCGTGAATGACAGTTTATATTTGGAGAATGAGACCATTTGGGTGCATTTTAAATAGGGTCCTTAATCCCAAAACAGGCTGCCCTTAGCTCTCTCCATCCCACCACACTGGGAAGTTGATGCTGATTGATGCAGCATTTCCCAGAACATGATGGTGTCTGTAATTGTACAACGACACATGGTGACCCATGAGAAAAACATCTGGGAACAACAGATGTGGGAGCAGTCTCAGTGTTCCACACAGCCAGTTCTGAGGGATTGGACAGCGCAAATATTATTTGAAACAGAAATATTTTAAATAATTATATATAATTAACTGTGTAGTGCTTTAGATGAAAGAATAATTATCACCTATTGCTGTGGTGGGTTGTGTTTGTTATATTTCTTTTAATGGCTGGAAGTCTTTTATCTTATTCCTTCCAAGAGGATGGAGAGTGTTCAGTGCGTGTTATGGGTCAATTATTTATTTCTATATAGAATGTGTGGTTGGTTGGTTGGGAAAACATCAGGAGAGAAGGAATATCAGAACGTGCTGGCAATCATGGATTGCTTTATATCATAATTTTAAGTGTAATGGTTAATGGGACTATTTTAATTCTTTTAATGTCTGTTGTGCTGGGAAGACAAGTTAACAATTACCTTTTTGATTGATTGTTTGTTTGTTTGTTTGTTTAGTCCATGTTTTCTGGGATTGGTCTTCTAGGAGAGCAGATGGTAAAAAGGAGATTGGGGTAGAAATTAGGGTTTCTTGTTATAACTAACAGTTTTTATGGATTGCAATAGAGGTTTCATTTCTGTGGTTAACCAGCATAAACAGTTTTCATTAGCATCTAAATTTAACATAATTTTCAGGAACATGCAAGTTCTGGTAACTGAAGATGATGATTGATACTGATCTAACAATGAAGGAAGAAACAATTAAAATGCTGAAAGGTAAATCTGGAAAGAGAGATGAAGATGAAGCTTTTTAATTTGGGATAAAATGAATCAACAGCGTGCATAACTTTGGAAATGTAAAATTTCTTTTTGAAATGCTTATGAATAAATGATGCAGCTGTACTGTGAGGTGTTAACAGAGCCCATGTGATTGGGACACGTGGGCAAAGCAGTCCTGGAGAGACGTCTGGAGGAATCCAAACTGGGTTCTTGGTTCATATAGTGAAATATATTGATGCTTTGAACCAACCATGCCATGTGGTCTTTTCAGATCCATTAGAATCATTTTGAGAAAGAGGATATTGACTAACTGCTTGAGTTTTAGCTAAAGGCACCTGTAAAATTTTGTAGATTTGGCTGTAGCTCCTGATGCTTTGCAGGTTCATCTCCATGCCATATGTTACACGTGGGAGCCGGCTCTGTGGCGTTGGGACGATTCCCACTGCCTCACCTGGGGGAAGTGAATGGAAATTTGTTCCCCTGGGAACTGCACCGAGAGGTCTTCTACACTGTGAGGGAAAATGTGTACTGCACGGCTTTGGGGCTCTGGCAGAGGGGATTTGGGTTTGTTTCCTTTCTGTTTCAGGGGATCAGAGACACAGAAAAGATTTTCAGGAGACAGGTGTCACTTAGCACCAGCTCCCCAAGGTGCTGCCATGGAGCACAGGGGTGCTCATGGGCTTTGTACAGCTGGAAATTTTCCCCTTTTATGCTGATATTAGAGATTGGCAAGAACTGATCGTGATGGGAGCCTTGTGTTAGAGTCACTGTGAGCTGCTATTGCTTTTTGGCTGCTTTAATAGTGCAAGTTCTGCAGCTCAGCACAGCCCTGCTGCGGCCGCTCCTTGGCTTGGCTCTTCCTCTTGGCACGGGAGGTGCCGTAATTCATCACTGCACCAGCGAGGAGGAGAGGGGGAAGGAGGTGTTTTGGCAAAAGGGAGTCCTGAGATCAATGACAGTGGGAAGTAGAGGATAAAGGATTAAACGTGGCCTTCATGACTGGTGCTCATCCCAGCTCTGTGAATCAGGACTTCTCCAGCCCCTGGAGCTCGGTGAGGCGTCTCTGTTTCCTCGCTGCAAGGGAAGCAGAGTAGCAGGGGCTGGAGCCCATTCTGCAGCATCCAGGATCATCTCCTGCCTGAGTGTCTTCACCACTTTGCTGTAGCCCTGTCCCAGTTCACTACACCTTCCCTGCACTGTGGCCCAGGGGAGGGAAGAGCCGTGTCTTCCTTCTGATTTCTGTCACTCCGATGAACAGAAGCAGGTAGTTCATTTTTCCATGGTTTAATGGCTGTTATCAGAGCAACTGATCTTACGGTTCTGTGAGTCTGTGATTCAGAAACAAAGGAATCCGCTGCTACTTTTACATATGTTCTGTTTCAAATAGACTCCCAGAAAAACGGCCTATTTTAATGCTTCATTTATCCTTCACTTGTTTTTCTTCTGTCTCTTCTATTCTTGTTGCCCATCAGGGAACCATTGGTCTGCTGAGGTGAGTTCAGAGACAATAGTGCCACCTCTGCCCATTTCCCACAAACCAAAAGTTTATTTTTTATTCCTCGGGTTGACAAGGACCATAACTGAGAGAGCTGCAAGCTGCTCTGGCAGCAGTTGGGTGGGCATCCACACACACACACATCCAAAACCCAGTTTCACTTGTTTAGAAGTCGAGAACTTTAACAAGTTTTCAAAATTTGCAAAGTTTCTCTCTTGGCATGAGCTAAAGAATATTGGGAGGGAATGGGTGCTTATGATATCTTTGTTTTGTTGATGGTGTGATAAAATTCTCCTCCGGGGCACAGAGCTTTTCATGGGGTAAATACTGGGTGGGGAGCTGCTGGGATGGGATCCCTCCTCCCATCCCCAGCTCACAGCAGAAGCTTTAGAGGGCTCGTTGGATATAATGACTTTAAAAGTTCTCACTGCTGCATTTTTCATCTGACAGAGGTGCCCAGGAAGGGCTCCATTACCTTAAGGAAGAAATGCTGAGTAGTAATATATTCCAATGGCATTTACCAGTTCTAAAAACATTTATTGCTACAGCTTTGTCTTCGGTCTTAGCTCTGACTAATTCTTTTTTTCTTACCTTTAATGTGGAGTTTATGTTAAATTAAAAGAAAATTCTACATTAGTTCTTTTTTTATGAAGTTGAACCCTAAGGCCTTAACTTCTGTCTTCTTTTCAAATATTCTGAAGGTATTGATTACTTTGTTTCTCTTAAACACATTGCAGTGTTGGAGAGGGATGCCAGCATATTACTCACTCGCTGCTGTGTTTTATTATTAAAAAGGTTTAGTTTCTTGCTGTGATGACTGTCTGAGGCCTTTGTCAATTGTTCCTCACTATTGTTTTATCAAATTGCTGTAGTTTGTGAAAAGAAAGGCTTTGGCTATGCTGCCTTTCTGTTGGCAGGAGCTATAAATCTCAAAACATGAAATGGTAAGTTACTGGTTTGAAATTTCTAGTAAAAGGCTTTCGAAAAAAATCTTAAAAACAGTTGAAAAGGAAGTGAAAAACCCCTAAAATTTACAAAACATCTCTCATCATATGAGTATCATTCTGAGATAATCAGGTCAAATATAAGCTGTTCTTTCCATCTAAATAAATGGGTTATATTAAAAAAAATGATGACACGGAACATCTTTGGCCAAGTGCAATAATAATAACCAAGAGTACTTTATTGCAAGGAAGAAATGTTTTCACTCCAATTACCCTATATAGGAGATTTGAAAAAATCCTAATAGGAAACAATTTAAGCATAGCTGTGAAGTTACTACTTCAAAACTAGATGCAATCAGTTACGAACAATACACGGCACGACTTAATTAATGGCTGAAGTACATGAAATCTCCAGGGGATCTGTCTGCACTGGTGTTTAGGGACATATTATAACTCAAGGTAATTGAATAGCAATTAACTAGAGTTAATGAACATGCATTCTTGGGAAGACACACCAACAGTTAATGGATCAGCCCGGAATGAACCACAATTAAACACACGCCCGTTTTTTCTGCTGAACAAGCATCTACTGAATGTCCACACCAGGATACACAAGGCCATTAATTAATTTGAATTAATATATATTCATCTCTACTCCCATTCCAAGTGAAAGACACTCTGTAGGTAATGCAGGGATAGCTGTTGATGTTTTCATGGCTATGCCAGTTAACAATATTGTCCCTATTAACCATGGCACAAGCTTTTGTTAACTGCGGGTCTTTAAAACAACGTGAGCAATAAACAGGAGTTTGAAGTCTATGAGGTGGAATTCATGTTGCATTAGAGAACTAATTGAACTAAACTGGAGACTGGCTTTCACCAAAATTTCAGGCAATGGGGAGGAGAAAGGCCATTTCAGCAGTGCCATGCCCGTGCTCCCCTTTCCTGTGTCAGCTTCATCCAGAGGTGAATATTTGGATACAGGCAGCAGCTAACCACTGAGCCACGGTCTGCATCTATCAGCTGAAAGAGAAACTGATGGCCATATGTTTTATTTTTGTTCTGAAAATAAAAGGCTGTTTTATGCAAAATTCCTTGGGTGATCATAGGGACAGATAAGATGTTTCTTGGAACTTGAAGAAAACAAATATTTGAATGCAGTCCCAAATGCTGCTAGGAGCCAAAACATGGAGAGCTCATAGATTTAAGTGACTCTTTTTAAAAGATTTATAGGGAGCTTAACAGGACACTAATAATGTACAAATTCAATAGCCAGAGGAAAATTTAAAAAGGAAATATGTATGTAAGTTGTTTGCATTATCCAAAAGTTAAGTAAACAAGACTGTATTTTTCAGTGATTTAAGAATCTCTGCCCTACTCTAACAAACAAAAAATTCTTTAGAAAGCCAGCATAAGAGCCAGCAAAAAAAGAGAAACATTAAAAATTAGATACTATGGAGGAAAAGAAATTACTTTTGATGATACAGAAAAGAGGAGGTCAGTTCATTCAGTGTAAATGAGAAACTCCTGCAAGATTCCTCTGAAAGTCTGGTGCACCCACGGGCTGGGCTTGTTTTTTCAGCTACAGCTGCATTTGCTCTTCATAGCCTTTTTTGAGTAAAATGTGGTTTCACTGGAAAAGGACAGGGGGTAATGAAGGGATGACAAGGGACCTGCAGGAAGTGAAACAGCTGAGGGCTCACGTGGGCAAATCTGTGCTGTGTGAGGCAGTTTTGTGCGGGGAGCCACGAGGTCACTTACCCAGAGCTCAGTGAAGTGTGGCACTGATGGAGTTTCAGTGGTGCCCCCGCCAGCTCCTGCACCCTGGGGCTGTCTGGGGGGCACTGGGCAGGGCCATGTGTGTGCCACGTTGGGCTGGGAGGAGCACTGGCCTGCAGCCATCCAGTGCCTGCTGCCCAAGCCCTTGGGATGTGTCCAGATCCACCCTGGACAGCTGGAGAGCCCTGTGTGGCCCTGGGGAGGGTGTGCCTCTGGTCCCTGAGAGCACCATCCCTCCATTCCACACCTCTGCAGAGCTTCCGTGTCAAGTTCCGGCCGGAAGGATCCATCCAAAAGTCCAGAAGTTTAAGACTCTGTTCCTCTTGAGCATTATGGTGTGGAGAAAAGTCTACTGGCAGAGTCCTCTTTCCTGTCAGAGTAAATGAAGTAGTTCAGAGGTGCCGAAGTTCTGTTGAAGGTGACCTTGGGTACTCTTTGGTACTTTGACCTGTTTAAAAAACACAAAGGCAAAGGTTCCGAATTAAATTCTGCGATAAATTAACGCAATTAATGTGTTTCATTTCAGCTACCTGCACATCATTCAGGGAGCTGTCCTGAAAAAGACAAATTCATTACTTATCAGAATTTTATACCCTGCTATTTTCTCTGTTTACTGATGTGACTTTCCAACGCTTTTCCAGAAATACTTAGTCTGATATTTAACAAATGAAGCTATAATTGCCTTAAATTACATGAGATTTTCTTCCCTCATGGTTGTGACAGAGGAGGATAAAAGTAAAAAATAAAAAAACCTTTAGCAGGACTTTAACAAACTCACTGCAGAATTTCATAGTGGATACGGAAGGGTTAAACAAGCTGAGACAAAAAAAATACTGAGATCAGAGAAATGCTGAATGAGGGAGGGTTTGAGTCAGAGATTATATTTTTGGCTTTGCACAGCCTTACTGTAAATTTCAATATTTCTATGAAATATTTGCCCTAGACACATCAATAAGCTTTGAAAGTACAGGTTGTTAATGAGTTTGCAGCTGAATCCCAGTTTTCTTTATGTTTATGTTTTTGACTAGCAGAAATACTCCCTGTGTCTATATAATTAGTGTTTTAATGTTTGTTTTCCTTCAGTAGAGTCTGCCTTTTGAGATATTCCTTTGGTTCTTTCATCATTTCACAAAAATTAAAATTCTGCCCAAAATAACTCAAATTATCCTTAAGTTATATACAGAGGATTTTCAGCTCCAAAACGGATCTTCCCAAGCTTATTCTTAAAAAGAGTCTTTCAAGTTACAAAGACTTCCACTGCCACTTTATAAGAATTGTGGGGGTTGTTCCTCGTTTTTTTCTTCAATTTTGGAAAGGATGCTGCTGACCATGAGGAGATACTTAAATAAGTTTTTCATTTAATAGAAATACCCTGTATTTAGGCAAGGTCTTTCATTTTTAAGAAATTCTAGGACTTTCTGACAAAGTTGTGCAACATTTTGACCTGCAGCATTTGCTGCTTGCATTTGGTAACAAATGTTGAAAATAAACGCTATGACATAATCTCTAAGCATTAGATGAATAAACATGGTTTTCTCAGGAACGTCTCCTACAGCCCACAGAAACTTAGAACACTAATTAATGTAAGAAATTTTTGTCAGGCATTTTACAGCTTAGAAATTCTTTGATAAAGCAGAAAGCATCCCATAGGAATGTGTTCTGGTGAGCTGGTCCCATTCCCCATGTTAGATATTTATTCCCCATTTTAGATATTTTTCGAGGATTTCCTAGAGAAACACAGTGTATTGCATTGGTTGTTAAGACTGCTTATGTCTTTAAGGCCCCACCAATAACTGAAAGGAAGAAACTGGATTTTTTTCTTTAATATACCTTGAATGAGAAAAGAGCCATGATATGTAGCCATAGCCATAGGCATAAGCTATACATTTTTCACAGTGTCAATAAAGACAGACTGGAAATAGCCAATTAGAATAATTAACACTTGCACTAGTACCTCTGCCTCGATAACAAGTCACTGACCACATTTAGCATGGTTACTCTTAATTAATAGTCCCACTCAGGAAAGATATTTATAGGTGCAGTATTTTACCCAAACATGTAAGGACTTCACAAGGAATCCGACAGCTGGCATTGAGTAATACATTCAAAAGCATATCCCCAGTAATCCATCTCAATTCCTGGTTTATTACCTTTGCAGCTTTCTAGCATTTTTGTCAATAAGATACTGCTTCCAGCAGTTCGACTTTATTCTTACATTAATATCCCGAATTTATCATAGGGTTCTAAATTTCCTCTGGTCACCAAAATGTCCCATTGAGCCATTTAAGCTCCCTGAAACTCCGTTCTTTATCGGTAGCGTGGGAAAAATATTTTTTGCCCTCTATCCCTGAGTGTTTTGAGATTAAATTCACTAACGTTGTCAAGTAGGTCAGTGAGGAAAGCCAAAACAAGAGAGAAAAATGTTGTTCAGGATTTAGGTGGATGGGAAGGGGAGGATGTGAGAGTGGTGCAGAGCTCCAACCCCGTTTTCAAAGCCACATCCTGGGCAGAGCTGCAGGTGTGCAGAGAGGGACCGAAATCTCATGGCTGGATGGCAAGGTCTGGATGTCACCAAAGGACAGCCAAAGGGAAATACAAGTGTTAGCCTTGGCATGTTTTGCTCTGTGCTTTTTGTTCTTTTAATGGATAAAAATTCCTTCTCCAGCAGTTTTGGTCCCTAACCAAAGTGGTTGGCGGTGACGTGTCATTATCCCCCAGGGTCCTTTTTTTGGGAAAGAAATATCTAATCTGAGCAGTAACAAACACAGGCTGCCAAAACAGTCAAAAAGCTGTAAGAAAAGTCTAGGTTACCCTCACAGCTCTGAGTGGAACATGATGAAGAGCTGAGTCACCTCCTGCTGCCTCTGAGCCAGCCCCACTCTGCCTGCGGAGAGCTGTGTGGAGGAGCATCCCAGTGACCTCCCAGCCAGCAGCACTGGCTGACCAAAAACATTTCACCAAGTTCGTTATTTTAACGTTGATTCAACATTTTTTAACTTAGCCTGTCTCTCATCTCCCTGCTTGCAAGCCTGCCAAGCACCGGGGCTGCCCTGTGGGACTGGGCAGCCGCTCCCTGCAGGGCCTGCATCCTCCTCCTGGGCTGCTTTGTTTATTTTCTTTGCAGAGGTCCTGGGGAGCATAACCAGGGGCTTCTGCCAAAGCTTGCAGACACCCAGTGGAGAATACAACGTGTTTAAATCGCTGGTATCACTGCTCGCCCTTGCTCATTCTGCCAGGCTGGAGGGGAGGGAGCATCGCTTCTGACTCATGAGGGTGTTGCTGCAAGACTGTGCCCAGGAGCAGCTCACACCCAAAATACATCTGGCCTGCAGGAATGTTCAAAGGTGTTTCACGATAAAGGAAATCCAGATCTGAGACACTTAGTATTTATTTCAAAAGATTTTGTGATTTAAATAATCTTGGTGCTGGTGAAAAAGATTTTTAAAGCTGAGGTGAGGTTGCATGCAGGGGATAAATTAATAACTAACTGTGCAGGTTGTGAGTCACTGCATTTGTTTCTGCTGGTGTCATGTTTCAAAAAGGAGCAGAATAAGGAGGAAATGCTAATATCCCCAAAGAAAGCATATTTCTGTCATGAAGGGGCACACAGAGCTGTGCTCTCTAAAGGCCAAAGCACAGTAAGAGCAATCACTTCCCTGTGGCTTTAAGACCCTCTATTTAAAAAAAGGTATTTTAAAAAGCTGCTGTCTCTTGCTCTGTTGTCACTTGCTGATGCCAGCTGTATATTTTTGCATGTGATTTTTGGCTATTTCAGGTAACCACCTGACTTTCACACACATAATATTGTACTCCTGAATTCCAAGAGAATCTCTTGGCATCTGGCAAAAGTCCCCTATGACTCAGTAAGCACCCACTCAATAAATAATTTGAAATTAAAAGTACCCCACGCGTGAGTTCTGGATACAAAAAAATGCCTTATTGCCTTTATTTTCCTCAGAAAGTAAACAATGGGAAAATTATCTCAGTGTTGCTTTGCAAATGTATAAACCACCATGATGATAATTTTGGATATTACATCAGGAAGTGCTGTCTTGCAGGAGGCTTTTGGATTTGGGTTGATGACCAGCAAGTTCCTAATTCCCTTGCTGTTTAATCATCATTGATTTTAGTCTAATAAACACTTCTGAATGTTCCTTAGAATGCTTTGAAGAAGACAAGGGGCATTAAGCATAATGCACCTTCTGGCACGGAGGCAGAGGAATGCAAACTGCAGGGAGATGAGAGAGTAGCTGGAGTCTGAATTACTGGCATTTGAAAGTTGCTAAAATTAACCTGTTGTTTCGCATGAGCAGGATATTTACAGTTTCTCAGCTGCAGTGCTGTCACACAACAGGGTGTGAGAGACAAACCTTGGTAGTGCTTCCCTTGGCACGGATTTCTCGTGTGACTGTTGATGGATGCCTGACTTTGTGCCTCAGTTTCCCCTTTGAGGGGAATCCGGTCTAGCGGGCGTTGAAATGAGATCCCTTCCAACCCAAACCATTCTTTCAATCAGTGATCTCCTCCTGCTGCTCTAGGGCCAGGTACCAGGTGGGTGGAAATTGATGGAGCTCTTTGAAATCAATAGCTGCACTCTCCAGATCAGATCTCATTCTTTGCCCGCCATTCGTGGTGGTGAGGGACCCTAAACATACTCATATATTTTCCGCTATGAATAATTCTTTACTGCCAATTGTTCAGAACGCAATAGAAGCAAAATACTTATTTCAGCCTCTCTGGGAGCAGCACTTTCAGTTCTCTGATTTCTTTGATGTCCCCAGAGCCTCCCTTGCTAAAAACAATGTCATAGACACACTGTAGATAAGTCTGGAAGACAGTTTAAATTATTTTTCTGTATATTCTGATAGTGAAAGAGCAAAAGAATATATTTTTTGTGACAAATACAGCTATAAAAATTCAGTGGTGGTTCTTTGGCCATGAGGGCGGTTTCTTAACCATGGGACTGTAGATTCCTCTTCAAAAAGAGAATTTGATTTTAAAGGAAATTTCCTTTATCTACATGTAAAAATAAATTGAACGTGCTCTATCTCCCATCTCTTACTGAAAGTATGAGTCTTGATTAAAAAAAAAATCATTAAAATAATCCCTGAAGTCACTCTATGTGGATATAGTTGGAATCACATTTTAAAAATACAATTTATTTCATGATACCTGTTTATTGGTTTGACTGGCAACCCGTTTGTTTTCTGAGTCCTGTTGCATTTTCAGTGCACTTTGCACTGAGCTCCGGGTTTATTGCAGCAATCTATAGGCAACCAGAAAAGGTGCCTGAGTCACCTTAGAGGGTGACATAACCCAGAGCAGTGGGTAAGAAGCACTTTCAGGGAGCGTTTTGGGTTCTAGATGGACCCTTTTGCCATTTTCTCTCCCCTGACTGCAGAGGTAGCACGGCGTGATTATCTCCAGGTGCAGGCTCGTCACTTAAATGCCTGATTGGCTGCATGGGGGCTCAGAAGTGATTAATTGAGGGGCACTAAAAATATTCCTCCCTGCCCACCCTGCTTTCTCCTGGCTTTTGGAAACAGAGGAGGTAATAGTGGAGGAGTGCAAATGAAGTGTTATGCTCTAATTAATGCCCCTGAGTTGTTTTGGCATGTTCACATCAGACAAAAATGACCCAATAATTGGCCCCATTTCTGAGAGCTCACCTTCAGACACGCCACGGGAGACGCGGTACTTTCCTCCTCATGCTGTCAGGCCTTAATCTGCAGCTTCATTGCTGGGTGGGGGAACTGCTAAATGCTGCATTAGTCAGAAAAATCTTACTTCAGAGTGTGAGGACAGAACACAAAAGGGATCCACTAAGATAAAGGAAAAAAAAAATAATTCCTTCTTCTCCCTGGAAACCTCTTCTAGCACTATAAAGATGAGTGAGTCCAATCAACCTTGGTGTAACTTGGAGCAGCGATGCCACAGAGGACTTTGTGTCCAAGATCTTTACATTCTGAAAAAAGAAGTGTTTGTTCTGTCCTTCATTTGGTGATTGACAGATTATCATAGTTAAGGAGCATTAGGCCATAATTTACAAGAACTTTTTCTGCACCCTCTGCATCAGTGAGTTTCTGTGCTGATTCTATTATTAAATCACTGCACTGGAAGACTTCTTGTTCCTACGAGTATAAAAATCTTTTTTTCCCACTTCTGAGTGCGCACAAATTTCTGCAGGATGGGACTTCTCCCTTTTAGTTAGCATAATTATGGTAATGAGCTAGACTAAAAAAGATGGAGAGTTCCAGGGACACATTTGGAATACATGTTGATGGTAAGATGTGAAACCTTACTGTTTGTGTTGGAGAAAAAAAGCGGAAAAGTACTCAAGAGAGCATGGCTCATTTGATAAAGCTGCAGTGCCAAAGTGCTCTGTAACAAGGAGTTGGAGGAGTGAAAGCCAAGTTTCCATCTCTTCCCCGCAGTACCAGTGGAAAGGGAAATTATTGCCCTAAAGAGGAATTCTGCATGTGATGGTTGAGTTGTAGTAACAATGCTGGGATTCATAATCATTTCCCCAGAAGGTCTGCTAATCTTTTTCCCCGCAAAATGTACTCTCAGATGGGGTGGCTTAATTCATAGCAATCCTGGTTTTGTGGTGCCACACCTGACCATACTTTGAATCAACTCACTAGCACTTTGCTTTGGAAAGAAATACTTCCTGCTTAGAGTAATTCCAGTACTATGCAGTAAATCCAGAGCTGAGCTTTCTTCAAGCTCTGGCTGAAGGATTTGCTTAGAAATTGTTCCAACACTAGTTTGGAATTGTTTCAATGGGTGAGATTTAGTTGCTTTGGTCGGTTGTAACTTACTTGAAACAGTAATTGGAAAACCACATTTGAGCCTGTTCTTCCTGCTCGTTAAGGCTTTTCTCCTTAACTTCCACTAAAGCCAATTTATCAGTGTCTTTTCCCTTCCACGTGAGCTTCATGGAGCTCTTTGAGTAACTTCCCTCAGAAATGGTGTTGGCTCTGGGGAGTGCCTGGTCAGTGTGGAAGGAACAGACAGAGGGGAGGGGTGCTATGGGAATGTGCACGTGGAAATCGTCCCTAATGCCATCCCTAATCATGTGAGCCTGATGGGAATGAAGCCAGGATGTTTTGCATCAAATCTCATTGCTGTGGCTGGGATGTCCTCTCAGTTCTTGCGCTCTTCCCATTGTATCTTCTCTTCTCATTTTCTGCCTCTTTTTCTGCGGTCATGCAGAGGAGCTCACAAAACCAGGAGTTACCATTGGAAAGGAAGGGCTCTGAACTTTGCAAGGGCTTTGTTTGGGCTGAATTTTACATTAACCATCGTGGTCTGCAGGCAATTTCCTCTGCTTGCACGAAATTCCTTCGCAAGCTAGACACCACCTGACTTACCTTCAGCTATCACAAATAACTTCATACCTGTGGAAGGAGCTAAAAGTGCCTACAGAGCTCATACAACTTCAGCATCAGCCTCCAGAGGCCTTTTCCCAGTGGGTGACTCCCACAGCTGGTCTGTGTTCATTCAAATCCATGTCTCCTGTGACTGATGGCTGCATCACCAGAGGTTTTTTAGAGGTGTCTCCTCACAGGCTGTCACGAGGTTCTGGCTGGAGCCTTCTGCAGGGAGCAGTGAGTTAGCTGATTGCTACTCTTGCATTTATAATGTTGTTTTAGTGCACCAAATAGCTGCAGAATTTTAGCTGCGCTTCATCAGTGTCTCCCTCCTTCCCTGGAGAAGGATATACACTGTCCTGCAGTGCTCCAAGGCACTTGGGGTCACCTTCCTTCACCCCCTGAGGTCTCAGCTCAGCTTTTCCTGCCCTGTGCCTATCACCTCTAGAGGCAAATGACAGTAAGACATCAGTAAGACATCAGACAGGGACATCTGAGGTCAAGAAGCAGAGGAAGAGGGAGATGATGGCAGTCGTGGGCATGAGACCTCGTAGTGCAATTCACAGCGTAATCCTGGATCTGTGCACACAGGGACATGATCACGTATGCTGTGCAATGCCACATGTGCTTGATTTACTCTGCTGTCCACACAAACCTGAGTCTGTACATGAGATCTCAAAGCAAGGTCTTAGGCCAGAGGAAGTTCTCACACATTGTCTCCTTACCTGTGTTGCTCTGGACCAAGATGTGTAACCAGATTTAACTTTATAGGACTGGTGCTGCTGGTAGGTGGCTTCCATAAGAAAATACTGCTGCTGATCCACAGCTGGATACTGGGATCCTTATTAAGATGATGAATTAGCTGAGGAAAATGAGGAGAAGGAGGGAGGGCAGATGCAATTAGAACAAGTTTGAGGCTGTGAACAACTGACAACAATGTGTTCTGTACAGACTTCCCCTGAACCTGTGGAATCTGGAAACATTTAATGTCAAGTCAGGGAGAAAAGGACAGCACAGATATCTTCCCAGGAGGGGAAAAAAAACCAGGTCCCTTGCCTTTGCTGAGGGTTTTTTTCCTAACTTTGGATGTATTGAGCTGTGTAATAACTTGCACATATCTGGAAGCAATGCAGAGCACAGCAATCAATAATACAAGCAACAATAATCAGGTGTTTCAGCCATCTGACACGAGCAGTCTCCAAAGATAATTCTCTCCCACAGGACACTGCCGAACATAACTCCAGTTTATTCCTAGCAAAAAAATAAATGCTCACCTGCTGTGCAGACACAAACCTTGCCAACCGTTCTCCTGAAAACTGGAAAGGGATGGAGGTGCAGGGAAAACCAGTGGGAAACACCCACTGGAGCTGGTGGTGGCCAGCAGACACGTGGAGCAATCTGTCACCCATCACCAGTGTCCTTAAAATCCTTAGAAAGACCTCAATAAACAGCAAATTTGCCTCTCTGTTCAGCAATGCCAGGAGAACAGAGGAAGCAGAGAAGAGTTTGAGGCTGCATTTCTTGTTTGCAAACAAAGGACAGCAAGGGACACAGTGAATGTGTGCCACCATCACCTCGGTTCTTGAGTGGGTTAAGCTGCAGTGTGAGCCCAGCCTGGTCTAGTAAAGCTGCCCATGAATGAGACAGCACTGAAAATTCCCCCTGTCCCTGTGTGGAATCAATCCAGATCAGTGCAGCCAGTACCAATTCCAGGTATTTATTGTAGAATTATAGAAAAGTTTGGGTTGGGAGCAACCTTAAAGACCATCCCCTTTGAATCTTCCCACTATCCCAGGCTGCTCCATGCCCCATCTAACCTGGCCTTGAACACTTCCAGGGATGGGGCAGCCACAGCTTCTCTGGGCACCCTGTGCCAGGGTCACACCACCCTCAGGGAAGAATTTCTTCCTAATATCTAATTTAAGACTACTCTCTCTCAGTTTAAAGCCTTTACCACAGCAGTTACATGTCTGGTTAGGGTGGCTGTTTTTTCTTATTCTGTTAGCTGGATCTCCCTGCTACCACCCTTGCAATAAAAAAAAAAAAAATTAAAAAAATTAAAGTAACCAGAACTGTTACAAACACAAGCTGGGCTTTAGCCACTTGTATGGCCACACTGCCAACCAAAAGGCAGAGAGGAGCTTTGGTGATCAGACACCATCAATGCTGAGCTCTTCCCCTAACAGTAATACCATCATTCAGAATTGGCTGTAAAAATGAGATGCTTCTCAAGCTAATAAAACCCAAAATTCCTTTCTCATTCAGCATCACCAAAATGACATTTATGTTATTCAGGATTGCTATCCCCTTTCAACCCAGAGCAGTCAGCAATAGCACATAAATTTTTATGCCTGTCCAGTACAAGGCAGTGCCTAAAAAGAGAGAGGGCATAAATGATGTAACTGATACAAAAGTTTTTGCCATGCCCTCCCAAAAAGCAGAAAAATTCAAAGCAGGTGGTGATGGAAAGTTCCCAACTCTGTGCCTCCTGTTTGGAGCTTGCCTCCTGGGAGTTCCCACAAAGCTGGCCTGTGCCTGCACTATAAAGTCATTCACTCTGCTGGGGAGTCTATTAATAAAAGGAGAGAAACAATGATTTTCAGGTGGCAGAGTATCAAATAATCAATACTTCTCCTGATTCACAAGCAGAAGAGTGGCAGATAAGGATATATACCAATCACAGACACAATGTTTAATAAAACATCTTGGTCTTTGTCACTCTAGGCAGTTTTCTGCTACATTTTATAGGTCACAGTCCATGAAATTTCATAGGAACGTTCATATCTATTCTCTGTAGCAGAATATGACATTTATTTGTTATTAAACCATATAATTTAGGGAGGATGAAGATACTTTATCGAAAACAACATGTGAAGTAGTCTTTCCAACGATGATTTCTCTTTAATGTATCTGTATTTTGGGACCTCTATATAATCCTGTGAGATTCTTATTTTTTTTTCTAATGGGAAATAATAGAGTAATATAATTTTATAGTGATTGTATGATAGGAGGCCGACATACTCGTTAAACTCAGGGTACAACCTTTGCTTGTTTTTTCACCTGCTGACCCAGACTGTCACCACAAAAAGCTGTCAGCTTTAATCATGAAAAACACATGAGCAGTGGAAACGTGAGCAGTGGAGAGTTAATCGTGGTAAGTCAGCGCTGAGCACTGATCCACTCCCAAACACCGGGGAAGTCAAGGCAGGATGTGTGGTGGGCACAGCTTTTATTACTTCTGGCAGCTGCAGGAGGAGGGAAAGTTGAGTGGGAGTTGGAGGTTGAGAAGGATCAAATATCGAGAACAAAACATGGGGAAGTGTCTCTTTTTCTCCAATCCAGTGGATTTGTAAGCGGATACGCCTGCTTTGATTAATCAAATGTGTCCTTGATGTTTTGGTTGTAGTACATTGTCACATAGGCCTGATACCTCTTCTGGGATGTGCAGGACCTGCTGGCTGTCAGCTAAATGTGTCATATGTATGTTTTTTATATGTAAAAATCATTTGCACCACACTTGGAAGACAGAGGGGGAAGGAGAGAAAGAGAACCATGCAAGAGAGGGGCAGAGTGGAATTCTGGATCTGTGTCATTAAAAAAGAACACAGTTGAGAGCCATTGAAATTGCTGGTTTGCCACAGCTTCAGTGGTGTCTTGACAAGTCCCTTTTTATCCCTAGGTCCGTGTTTCTGGAAAAGTATTGCCCCATTTCAGCTGAGGAGCAAACCCTGGAGGGGCCAGCATTGCATATCCACGGAGATGGTCCTTCTTGCAGCTGTCTGGGGCACACAGCAGTTTGCCTGACCCGCAACTTTTCTTAATAAAACCAGAGAAGACAGTGCTGTGTGAAAGCCCTCAGGGCTTGTAACCTCACTGAGATAATCTATTTTGGGGGAAAAAAAAATTGTAGAGATTTTTTAGCAGCCTAAAACGTGTGAGGGTCTGCAGATAGCTGTAATAATTCCTGCTTGCTCAAATCGCAAAGCACACTGCTATCAAAATTTAATCTGGGCTTTTTTGGTGCATAATCATATTCCACTCATTTTCCTCCATCCTTTTGCTTGAGATAAATGAACCCCTTCTGTGCCACCACCAACCCAGAATTCACAGGCCACTATTTTATACCCAAGCCAAAAAATGTAGGGAGTGGCATTTTTATGACCCATCTCTCATTCCCTCCCCGTGATCAGCAGCATTTCCACCATCTGTCTCTCAAATTTGCTTACAGCCTTCAGTTCAAAATGAGATGACAGCGGTCACTTTATCAACCAGCATCACCTTTGTTCATAGGACACCAGGCTCTGGCAAGAACAATCTTAACTTGGCAGGGAACTACCTGGGAACGGCACTTCTTGGAACGGGAGAACCTCTGGCAAGTGACCAGTGTCGCTGCTGAGCCGTGCGATGTCTCTGATTTTTATCCCTCCAAATTCAGGCCTCTTGGCAGCAGTTCATGGAAACCTGTCTGGGTTCGATCTCCACTCGCTTGGAGAGACGCTGATTCCTCGTCTGGGGCTGGAGGTGCACTCACAATGGGAGGAAGTAGACAGATGGGGTTTCATTTTTGCAGCTGGGTTGGGAGGCATGCTAGATGTATATCCAAATACTTGTGGTTTTCCTGGATTTTCCTGGTCTCCTCTTGATCTCCTTATGCCTTCTACCCAAGTGCATTCCCCTTTCCTATGAAATCCCCAAAACTGCTGTGAGTTAGGCATGGAGGTGCTAGTGTTACTCTCCAATCCTAGTGATTTCAGTCAGTTTTTTGCTAAAAGGTATTCTTCAAACCATCTTTTTCTCAGAAAAAAAACAGTTTACATCAATCCTTGCAAACTTCCACAATCCCTCTGTATCTCAGAAATAGTACCTTACATTTGATGTGGTTTTGATTACAGATGTACCTGTGCAATTTCCTACCCACACTGTGTTTCTTAAACACCCTTTCTAAGCAACTGTAGCCTAAATGAAGCTAAATCCCTCATCTTAATAAAAGTTACAATTTTCATGTGTCAGAAGTGAAATATATTTTGGTACAGTTCTGCTCTGTGCCAGTGGATCTGTACAGATATTAATCACACATTCTTTACACGGATTTGCTATGAATGAGCAGGTATATTATTATATTATACAGGCAAGCAGTGAATATTACAGTGAATAGTTTCCTGTTAAGACAGAGCATCACTGCCTCTCTGTGAGTAGAGAATGACTTAGCTCAAAGGAACATCTTTCATCTGTGTAAATGGTTTACTGGGGGGCATTGCAGATAGTTCTGAATAGAACTTTTTTTTTCACAGAAACCAAGCTACAAGGATAACACAAGTAATTGCATTCTCTAGTGCCTCCCAGTGCTATACACGTTATCTTCAATGGAAAAAAAAATCAGCTATTGGCAGCCTGGCGAATTTAGTAATTGTAACTAATAGGGTTGTTTCTCTTTGCCTGTCTTTTAGGATGGAATGGGGAACCTGAGGATCACAGAAAAGGGTCTGAAGCTTGAAGGAGATTCAGAATTCTTGAAACCTCTCTACGCCAAAGAAATCCGATCAAGACCAGTAAGTTTTTGGGAAAGGAATAAGCTTGTTTCTGTAGCCCTAACACAAAGAAACCATGAAGTGGCAGCGTGACGTGGTTACTGCATAAATCGCTCTGGCCATTGGCCCCTCCTATGCAGATGCAGTTTGGGGAGTAAGGCAGTGGGTGTCCTTTGAGGGCTTCATCCAGACACTCTGTGCTCTGGGAAGTTCCAGAGTTGCTACCCATGGCTCTGGTTTGTGTAAGCCACAGTTAAAACTCTTCCAGGGCCTCTGAAGTTTCACCCTGTCTTTTTGCTTTCTTTTGAGATAAATCCTAAACAACCCTCAGCTGGAGGACTTGTTATTTCTGAGGCAGAGGGATGGCTGGAAGTTCTGAAATCTAGCTTTTTTTTAACCAACTACACTTCTTCTGGATAGTAGAGAGGTGGTGCCTTGGCACAAGGGCCTGATCTGTTGTTCATTAGCACAATGAACCCGTATTACGTGCTCAGTCCTATTTCTTGTTAGTTTAAAATTGTGTGTAGTTAAAATTCAATGCTGCTAAGAGTGACTGCTTCACAAAAGTGGCGAGAATGCTAACTACTGGAAATGAGAAAGAACCCCAGTGTGATTGAAATAACATTTTCATAGCAGCGCTTTGTTGGCTGTTGGTGACTTTTGCTCTTTCTTACGCGATCCTCTATGTCCTGAGCAGCTACAGTTTCCAGGATCCGTGTCAGAAGATATCATCTGTCTTGTTTCCTGATCTAAAGTGTTAATTTGAGTCAGATACCAGCCTTCCCTTTTGATAACAATGGCAGATAGCTAATTAAATAAACTTAATATCCTTTTATCTTAGCATTTCAGTGCTCTCGTAGAAATTGGAACTTGGAACATAATGAACAAAACAGCCAATACGATACCCCATTTAATTATTGAAGGTTGTAACCTCTGTAAGATGGCTAGGAATTGATTTGAACAAGCATAATCATTCAGGAAGAAAACTTAATAAGAAAACCTTCATATCTATAAATGCTTTCAGCCCTGAATTAAAACCGAACCTGTAAAACCTTACATGTCATACACCTTTTAAGATAAAATATGTGGGAACCAGGTGCAGCTGTTGGCTTGATAAATAGACTGACAAATTGCTACCTACATTTCTTTTTCTCTAGTTACATTGATGGAAATGATATTTGATTGCTAAAAGAAGTGAGAACTGCTTCTTGCTACTGGGGAGTTTACTGTTTTCATATTATCATATTGATCTACATTTTAATATGTCAGGGGGTGCAAAAGGTGTCTCTTTCCCAAGGCTGTGAAAGTAATTTCCACACCATTGACAGATTACTGAATGCAAGGAACAAGAAGTGTAAGGTAAGGCCTGTGTGTGTTCCTTGCTTTATCCCCCATCCAGGATTATTTTTGCTGTTAGTTGGAGGAGGATCTAGACTACAGAAAGTCTGATCTACAGTCTGAGGAGCTGGGGCATCCCTCCTGGCTTCAGTAGATGAGTCCTGGAAACTGTATGAACCAGATAGTCACACAAACCATGCACACAGTTCCTCTGACTCTCAGAATAAATCAGAATAGCCTGTGCTGGCTTTCAGGTTGCTTATGGTAACCCTGGAATTGTTTTTGGGCTGGGGGCAACAGGAGAGATCTTACTGCATTCAGACAACTTCTGCTTTCTTCTTCTGTGTGTGAGTTTGGCCTCTTGAAAGCAAATGAAAGGACTGCAGTCAATGAAAGGTTTATAGTTACAGAATATTTAAAAATATTGTTAAATAATCAACACTCAAATCTTTTTAAAGAACAGTAGTATGACCCAGTGTTGCCTTGGAGGGAAGCGTGGTAGCAGTTCCTGAACCTGATGAATATTGTTAAAATAAAGTGCCAAACTCAGTGCTCAGTAACAGATGAACATCCATACTAATTCTAGAGTGATCTTCTCTGGGTTTTCAGGAGTGTATAATGCAGCTTTAAATATGTGAAGAGTAACAGAAACAAATATGACAAATAACATAGTAAAGAGCATTCCAGAAATAATCTGACATATACAATTTTTCATATGTTTAATTAAATAACCTAAGAGTTGTGTACACTAATAAATAATGGTTTCATGTAAACTCCAAAGACTTTTAGATGCTGGTTATTTATAGAAGAATTAATTTTTTAATTTTTTTTTTTTTGTAAACTCAACAAATTTAGCTTCAGTATTGTTCTAGGTAGTGGATGAAGGGAAAGGGCTGGGAAAAATCACTTTTCAGCGTCCCATGGCCTCTGGGTTTTCCCACTTGTGTCTCTGTGGTGCTGCTCCCCCATGTGCTGCAGAGCTGCATGCAGAGCTGGGCAATCCCTGCCAAAATACCTCCAAAATGGGAATTGTGATTATTCTTGAAAGCCTGAATTTGTCACTGGTGCCTCTTCTTCTCTGCTGCATCTCTTGAATCCCAGGAAGTTGGTAATGAAAATTACACACAGACTTGCTTTCCTAGGAGCTCTGCCTTCTGTTTTAATGGGAGTTTTGGATTTCCACTTAAAAGTGGATTTCTTTTTCAAATTGATTTGGCTGGAAGATCAAGGGTGGGAGAGGAGGAAAAGCCCTCACATGTCATCCCAAGAGACTGCTGGGTGGGAACTTCTCAGCTTCTGTAGTTTGTCCCTTAAAGATCCCTCTGGTAGGTACTGCTCCCTTCATCACCTCCCTTCATCACCTCACCTTTGTCACCTCACAGAGAGAGGAGCTGCACTTAGATGTGCTTCTCATTGCAACTGAAATTCCAAAGTGTTAGCAGAAGGATTGGATGGATGTGGTTTGGTCCCAGGACAGAGAAATCACTGACATGAACTGAGTTCTTAAAGCTGCTTCCAGCCAGTTTCTTTCTTCATCTGACACCCCCCAGATTTGCTTTCTTTTCCCCTCACCCACTCAAGAGTGACCCCCCAAATCCCTTCTGGTTTTGTACAGAGCTGAGGGTCTCTGTTCCTGCTGTTTCCTGTCCTCGTCCTGGCTCAGTAGTACCGGCTTTGTAGTATGGGTTAGGAACCTCTTTTCAAGCATCAGACCTTGCAAAAAAATGTAACCTTGTTATTTTATAAGCCTAAAGTTTATCTGGAGGTTAATGAACTGGTGGTAGCAGTGTTTGCACCCTTGTAGCCTTGTTTTAAAGAAAAGAGATGGATGTGTTCCCTTTTCCAGGAGTGTTCAGAGCATCCTGAACTCCCAGCTGAACATATTGCACACTGAACAGTGTTTTCCATGCCACTTGCATGGAACATGAGCATCTTGCTGCCTTTAATTAAGAAGATAACTGGACCATGAAGTATTGCCTGTGTAAATAAAAGTGATTTGTACTTAGTCAAGGAGGTGCATTAGGAATTCTCACATTTCTTTACTTGCAGATAAATTATCAAGATTATTAAAAATTGGAAGGGTCATCTATAAACCCATCTGTAGCTCAGCTGCACTGTCACTCTCAAAATGTAGCTGTCTTTTCTAACTGTTGTAATTTATTGTGGTCTATCGTGTGAACCATCTGCTTGCTTGTAAATCAGACCAACTTTGACTGAAAGTTGTACACAGCAGTGGAAATCGTTAATTTTATGTCCTGGAAAGTAGTGGCAACAGTTTAGGGGACTTCAGTCTTCATTGCCTTAATTGGAATAGAAATTTAAAACTGGAAATTTTCCTGCCTATGTTGAGATGAGCTGCTAAGAAGCAAGTTGCTTGAAATTTAGAGTTAGCTCAGATTTAGCTTTCTTAGTGCAGTTGGGGTGTTTTGAAGCTTGGCACATCCAGGTGTGTAAGTAACTTGAAAGGGGCAAGACACAGAACAAGCTGTGTGCATTTTCCACCCCGATAACAACAGAAATAAAATCCTGTGCTGTGATTACACAGGAAAATCCAGTGAATTACTTCTCTCAGGAGCTGTCTGACAACCAATGAGATGATAATCTCAGCTTCAGGAAGCAGAGGAAGACATTGCCATGATAGGATTAGGATGGGTTTGCCCTTTCAATGTTCATTTCAAGTGCATAGGTAGAAAAAAATAAACTCAGTTTGCAAATGTTTACACCTGGGCTTTATATTTCTTACACTGAGTGCTTTTAAAGACAAGAATATGGATTTGCCTGACAACTTTGACTTGGCTTCAGTAAAAAGCACTTGACTGGGGTCCTGTCCCTTCAGTTCTCTTGCAGACTCTTCTATTGACGGGTCTGGGAACACAGAACTAAATGTGAGCACCAACCTTTCTACCTGGGGGAGCTCCAAGATCTGCTGTTGCACAGGTATAAGAGATGGCAGAATTCTGTGAACAGATTTTGAGGAGATTTTCAAGTGTCTTTATAAAGAGATCTCTTCGTGTATGTAGCTGGTTTCATGTTGAAGGTCTGCTTACCATTATTTTTAATCAGCTGGAGAAAAAAAGAGTTTAGAAGAAAAATCCTATACATCAAAGGAAAAAAGCCTGAGGCAAAGGACTGTGTCTTTTTGTTATTTTCCTTTCTTTGGGGGATGTTAGAGGTCCCTGTCCTACTCAGTGTGGCAGGGAGTGTCTCTCTGAGAGCACCGTGCCTGCTCAGGTTGTTGGAGCAAACCTGCCCTCATTTGAAGCCGTGCAGAATAACTGGTGACTCCAGTGGAAGGAGGACTGGAGCTGTCATTAACACTTGGCTGGAATTCTGCAAGGGCATCTGTTTGGCCTGGAAAATTCACAGTTGTGAATTAGGGCTGATAACTGCTATTCCCTTTACCGGTGTTTAGTAAGTTCTCATCAGCATAAAAGCTAGACCAGCGAGTGCATGAAATATGCTTCTTTGTCCTTTACATTTTCCCCAGCCAGTATTTGCATGATAGAAATGTTAAAGGAAGCTTTTAAGAGTGATAAACAATTATTTTGCCAACGTACTCATCTCACTGTGTTCAGTTCTGGAATGAGAGTGCTATAATTTTAAAGCACAGAAGCACTTCTAGAATGGCTGTATTCTTTTGTATTATTTGCTCTGCAGGTCTGCCTGCCTCCAAGCTAAAAATACACACTGCAAAACAGTAATCCATGTATTTGGATTAAACAGTGACATGTGCCCGCAGTGGGGCATACCTGCCTCGTAGCCATAAATACATATTTATAAGCAATATAACATACTAATTTGGATAAAAAGGGAATGCAGATGGCAAGATAATTGCAACTTTGTATGAGGCTCAAACTGTGTAGTAGAAACGTAGCTTTTAGATAGATAGCATGAAAGAAGGCTGCTATTTTTTTGAGGGAGAAGACAGAATAATTCCTTTTCTTCCTTTGTCAAAGTTCACAGAGAAATAAAAGGATGTTGAATTAGTTCCTGATGATTTGCTCTAGCAAAGTGCTTAAGGGTTTCAGCATGTTCGCTGAAACCTTCACAGGGTGGAAATGAGGAAATGCAGTTTGTCTCACCATGCTGCCATCACTCAGCTATCCCTGCCTGCTCCCACCACCTCTTCAACCATTGCTCCTCCCAGCATTTCACTATTCCCTTAGGGACTGGTTCTTCAAAGAAGACAGGGATCTTCTTTGCATAATATGACACATCCGAGCCCGTGAGAGCTCCTGCCAGCTCTGGAGATGTTGGTCTCCTGGCACTGGCCTCTGGGGCAGTTCAGCTGCCACTGTAGCCTCAGGTAGAAAAATCTCTCACTACGCAAGATCGACCTCTGCAGCACCTCCTCGGAGTGCATCTTCATAGCTCGGTGCTCCTTGGCTGACTTTTGGTTCAGAAGTTGGGATGAAGAAAACAAGAAGGTGGCTGTGGATGGCACAGCCAAGACAAACAAGCTTCTTGCAGCCATGCCTGGCCATCTCCTGTCCTCCCTGCGGGGTTTGTTAATCATTCCTTGTGGCACCACTCTGGATTCCAATGTGCTTTAGCCGTAGATGTGTCTCTCAGCTGGGTCAGTTTGAGTCTTGCTTGCCCGTCAGAGATCAGCAGAGAGGGGAGCTGGCAGTCAGTGGGGGATGCAGTGAAAGAACAAGTTGCAAAAGGCATCATTTTGGCAGAAACTCTCCTCACCTGAGGTACAGATATTGTTGCCATCGCCATCCAAAGCAGATTTGAGTCTGTGGACAGCAGTAGGCTGTGAGTGTCCAGTGGGATTTATAAAACTGATATGCTCTCCAATAACAAATTTCATTCTGAAGCAATGAAATCCAGAGAGCCTACTTCAGTCTGAACCTTGGCTGCCCCAGCGCTTTGGGGGCAGTTAGTGGCTCTGTGATATTTCCAGTGTGCTGAAAAGGTGGAAGTTAAGTAAATTTTACAGCAACTATGAAAATATTTCCCTTTACCTTCATAGTAAAATTGGTCAGAAGTCTCTCAGCTTTGAATTTTGCAGGGAATGTTGTAGGCTGGCTGAACGACTGTGTCCAATAACATCAGAATTAAATCCTGCTGTGCCTGTTCCTGGTTGTTTCTGTAAGGAGCTGGTGTTGCGTGCCCCACATTGAGAGCACAACAGGGAACTGAAGTATCCCACCAGCTTCCAAATCAGAGCATCCCAAAGATGTGCAAGAAAGGAAGCCCTGATGTAAACAAACTTTCAGAAATAACTCCACAAGTTGCATTTCAAATCAAAATCTCGTGGAGACTGCCTATGGCATTTTTAAAAGGATTTCATTAAATGTTGCTAACTTGTCATAAGATCTCTTAAAATGGAAGGGTAATGGCTCATAACATTTGTAAGCTTTTTAATTTCATGCAATATGAGCAGTGTAATCAACACCTATTAAAGCCAATCAGCTGTGCCTGGTGGGCTACCTGCCTCAGCTTTTGTCTGTATTTGCATTTTGGGTACACCTCTGACCTAACCCTGGGAACCACGTGTTTGTGGTTTCTTACTCTGACATCAGGGGAGGGTTTGTGTCCAGAAAACGTGATATAATCATTGCAGAAGTATCTGAGGCCATAAAGTGCATAAGCACTTTATAGTCAGCATTTTTCACCTTCCTGTGAGGGTGTTTGGAGTTGATGTGGACAAGTTAACAGCTCTGGAGCTAAACATGAAGGAGACAGAGAATTTCCCAAATGGTCTCTCAATGTATTTTGCTTTTTCCCTTTGACAACTGAAATTTCTCGCTTGAGCTGCTTGTGTGAGGGGAGAGAAACTGTTCAGATCATGTGTTTGTTTTGCTGCTCTGATCCAATTCCCACCTCCTCTTCATTCTAAACATTTGCAGCTGGACCCTGTGGCAACAAAAAGAAGTGATGGGCATCCCAGCTCAAAGTGAGCTCTGGGCTAAAGCCGGGTGATCTGTGGGCTCTCAGCTTTTGCACTGCATTTTTTCCATGATCCCAGAAATCGCTTGTATTTCAGCTGTGAAAAGGAGGACAGTGGGGCACGGAAAACACGAGCGACTCTGTGGGCTGCATTTCTCTCTCTGAAGTGCAAAGGCTTTGAGTTTAAGGATTTACCATGTCTAGACATTGCTGCTGACAGTCAGGATTCTGGCTGCTTTGTAGAGGCTGAACTACAAAAACAACTTCTTAATACTAAAAATGAAAAAGAAGTAAAACTCGATGTGGCATGGGTAGAGGGAAGATAGAGAAAAATAGAAAACGGAAACACCGAAAGACAAATAGGAAGATCCAATTATAAAGAAGAATGATGTTTTTCTCATGTTTCCAAGCAGCCTCAAGAGCAGAGCTTTGTCTCTTCTTACCACAGGACAGCAAACACTTCTGCAACTCTTCTGCTGATCAAAACTATTTTGGCAGGAAAGTTATGTATTTTATAAGGCAGGAGTCGACAAGACAAGCTGTGCTGTCATTAGGAAGTGCAGGCACACAGAACTGGTTTTACAGACAGCTCACTTCGTATGTTCTTTGATCTACGACAGGAAAGCAAAGTCAGATTTTTCCAGGTTTCATTTACCAGTTGCTATACCTCTTTGATTGTTTTATTTCTAAATAACAGATGTTGTATTTGGAGAAAGGAGGACACAGGTAAAAACAGGAACAATTTTAAATCTGCTCCTTTTCTTTTAGGACAAATTTGTTGAGGATCTTGGGAAAACTAACTTGCTGCTCTTGAAAGAAAAAGTACCATTTCTTTGGCTTTTAACATCTTCCTGGTTGGAACATGTTTCATATAAAAGCACATGCAGTAAAAAGTTGTTCTTCTTGGGGGGTGGTGAAAGAAAGCAGTTTCCATGGTTCCCAGTTTTCTGTTGTTTCTTTTTTTTCTTTATTGACTCCAGATTTTCAGTATAAAATGTTACATGTCCATTGATTTCCTCCTGATGTGCTGTAGTTCTGAGTCCAGTGGGATTTTTAGGCCTGCTTCCAGCCTGGCCTTAAAATTTTCTGAGGCAGGTTGTATGAAATACTAGCAGGAGTCTGCTCCTCGTTTCCCTCTGAAACAGAATAACCTGTGGGACAAAAAGAAAACTTAAAGTGCTTCAGCTCACAGTATTTCTTCTTTGTTCATCTGTCAAACACAATCCTTGTTTGCCATCCTTACATAAAACTGCTGGAGATTCCTCACCTTCAAGCCTTAATTTTTTGTCTGAGCAAGAGTGGAGCTAAAGCCTCCTTGGCTTTTGCCTTTGCACCTCTGAGGTTCCCCAGGGAGCATCAACCATCCAGTGCTGCTGTCATCCAGTTTCCCCCAGAAACATCCCTTCTAAGGACAGAGACACATCTTCCTTTGGAGAGCTCTTCTTTATGGTCTACAAGGGAAGGATTTATTTAAAGTTTATTTTAAATGCAGCAGTGATTTGTAAATCACGCTTTATGAAAATACTGAATAAATGCTAAGATTTTCACTGCATCTTGGTGCAGGTTACTTTGTTAGATTCTTAATTAGTAATCTAAAACTAGGCAATTAAAATTGCTTTTATGACCTAGGCTTTTTATTTTCTCTGTCTTTCCAGCTGCAGCTTGATATTCTGCTTCCAGTTCCTTTTTCTCCTTGAGCAAAACAATATGTAATTCCAGTAGTTCTCTCTTGATTTAGACAAGACGCTGACTTGTGATGGGGCATCCAGTGAATAAAAGTGGTGAACATCTGAGTTCTGCTTCTCTGCTAGGAAACCAGCAGCAGCTGCAAAAGCTGTGGCACCAGGAGTGGGTGGTTACTGATTTGGAGAGAAGCTTTGCTGTTCATTGAATCATCTTGTGTTGCTCTCCTCAGTGCCTGGGAAGTCTTCTTTCTGAAGTGCTAGTGCAAACTGAGCCTTCTTGGATGTGATCTGACAGGACTGCAGCCCAAGGCAGCACAGCTGGAGAGTCAGATGTGTTTTTTCCAATGAGAAGCTTTGTAAGACATATTTAAAAACAGAGAAACAATAAACTAAAGGCAGTGGGTTGATGGAGGAGAAGAGAGAGGTCACTTGTCTGACAGATCAAGCATCACTCTCCTGAAAGGATTTCAGTTTTTTAGCCAAAAGCTGTTGTCTTTCTTTTGATTAGGTTGATCAGTAAGAGTGTGAACAATTCATTATTTTTCTTAAAATCCTGTTTTTTCTAGGTATATTTTGCAGGTTAGGAGCGGGCACAGCTGACCTTAGAGCAGCTGATATTTCCCTTTAGGCAGATTCACTGTGGTGTCCTACATGCAGGTGAAGCCACCCAGTGAATGGCCAAATAATCCATCATCCAAAGACACACTAATTGCTGTAAAAGGTCAAGAGTACCTTGAAGCTTAAGCTGATTTAGGGTCTTGGTGTCCGTGGTTGGAAGGCAGTGAGTTGATGGGATGAGCCAGAACAAGTTTCCTCTGATGCTTTCCGTGGTTGGATGTTCAGAGCCTGTATCCTCCAGTTTTTTGCAGAACATCCCTCACTCTTTAAATGAAGTAAAGGCCACACAGGGCAGTGGCATGCATGTTGGCACAGCTGCTAGCTTGAGAAGCACCTTTGATTGCATGTGTGCTGTTGCTTCAAGCCAAAATATTTTATCTGTATTCTGCTACCTCTTGAAAACCCCAGCTCCTCCTGCAAACTGACCTTTGGTCTCTGTTTTCTGCAGATCCCGACTGTTATTTATAAATGATGAGCCTTGATGGTGGTACACAGCTGGGAGAGCAGGAGGCTTTTTGTTTCTCTCTGCAACATTATCTATCATGCAGCACTCTGGGAGGAGTAGCATAGGTGAAGCAGAAGAAACAAGAACACGCAGGCAGGACCCTTCCTGCGCCCTTTGCTGGTAGGAGCCATTGGTTGGGTGTCTTCACTGATCAGTTCTGTTCCTTCAGAGTTTGGAAAGAACTTCAGGAATAAAAACACCAGCAGAAAAATGCCTTTTCAAAACGGGAGACAACAGATAGGCTGAGCCACCCTGCTGATTGCCCAAAGAGTAATTGGGGTCTTTGGCTTTTATATTCCTCCCTGGGCTCTGTTCTACCTTCACACATCCCATTCTCTTTGGCTGCTTTTGCCATTACTCACCATTCCCCCAGACAACTTTCCTGTCTTCTTCCAGGCATGGAAAAAGCATCTGCTGCTTTTTCTGCCAGCCTGACATCTCTTGAAACACCACTCCCCAGCTCCCCAGTGGAGCTGGTCAGGGATGTAATTTTGCTCATCGGCCCTGTACCACAGCAATGCCCTGCGCTCTCCCCTCTCTTCACCCCAGAGCAGATACTCAGGAGTGTCTGTTGAGTGGCAGCCACAAGATACAGCCAAATCCCAACACAAACATCCTGCTCCTGCAGCTGTGCTGCTGATCAGACCTTTGCTGCCGTGCTCTCTCTGTAGGTACATGTGTGCAGTGTGGCAACGTCCAGCATGATTTAGGATCTTCCGTCCAGATCAGCCCAATTCCACGTCCCACGCTTAACTGCATGTGTCATTTTACCTGTCCAAGTGCCCTCTCGCCTCAGCTTTTGGACTTTCAGCCTCTCCAAGGCAGTGGAGGTTTGCAGTTCTTCCTCTCCGAGATGGTTCCTGTCTGACATTGACTCACAGCTGAACTGTTCCAGCACTGCAGCTCAGAGCTTGGCCCCTCTGCTTATCCTTGGCAAGAAGACTGTCTGGTCATGCAGACCCACAGAGCATCCTTCTTAAAGCCAGGTGTTGATCATTTCAGCAGAAGAAACAAAGTGGCTGGATTTCAGCAATTCAAAACCACTTTGTGCAAATTTCTCTGTGACCTCGTAACCCTGTATCATAACTGAAGCAGTCAAATTACTTTGGTGTCAGAGGTACAGTCATAGGCCCAGCCTTCCTTTTCTGTCCTTCCCCTACAGGGTTAACTGAGCACATTTCTACAATAAATATTCCCAACAACAAGGCCTAAATATGGTTTTCATCAATCATTTTATAGCTGCTTCCAACCTGTCACACCAGAGCATGCGTTTACAGCAGCTCAGGAAAAAAAAAGGCAGGAAAACTGCAAATAAAAGAATTGGAATAGAAAAGCTGAATTTTCTATCACCAGGAATGGTCAGGTGATCTTTCTTTGTGTCTCGTGCAGTGGCAAGTGGACAGTCTCCAATGAATAAATAATTGCAGATCCAGGAAATGAGATTATTCCTCCCATGAAGCTTTTGAAAAGGAGAGTTCACTGTGCCCTTCAAACATATTTCCTGATGAACAACCCTGCATTTACCTATGGAGCACAGCAAACCTGAAGGATGGGGCTCATAAAGAAGAGCTTTATAATTGTGATAGGAGCCCAGAAACTGAAACACTTTGATTGCAGGAACATGTCCGGGCTGCACCTTGTCATTTCACAGGCCAGATGCATTGGAGAGAACTCCAGTGGGTAATCACAGAAGTGAGGATGGCTGCCTGCATCCTGCCTCCCAGCCCCTCACCGTGCCGTAATATAGTTGCTTTTGCAGTGTAATTGCTTTCTCTGCAGGGCTTCTTCCTATTGATTCTGCTTGTGTGGATTTAAATGGTTTGGAGGTTGTAACAAGACTCAGGTTGGTCTGCACCTCCACTGCTGTGTGCTAGGCAGCTCACGTGGCAGTTCTGAGAGACTTCAAAGCTGTCTAGATAGCATCACTCCCTGGCCTGCACGTATATATTTGATTGGAAGAGAGAGGCTGGATCAGATAAATTCAGAACATCAATAAATACGTGTATTTTGTTTGGTGACACTTGTTCAATTTGAGTCTTTTTCCCAGGAAGCAGCTTGTGTTGTGTCATTTTTTCAGCGCGCTGTGTAAATGCTCTGCATCTGCAACTGTCGAGGCTGGTGCCATCCCCTAGCAGCGCCATCTGCTCGCTCACAGAGTGCTTTTTGCGCAGATAAAAAATGTGAGGTGTTACTCATAATTAGGCAGATCACATGCTGTGATCTGTGATTGATTTGATTCCTGTTGCTGGCTACCTCGCATATGTCTGTGTGTCCGTAAGTATTGTCTACATACCAGCATATGGATGCAGATGAGTCAGAGGCTCACGAATTCTTTTTCCCCAATCCAGACAGATGGAAATGTTTTCCCTTCTTCTTATTAGCAGCAGCTGAATTTCAGTCACACCAGGGGCCTCTGCTAGGAGCTCGCCTGTGTTCCGTGCTGTACACGCACACGTAAGGTGGCATGGCCATTTATAATCTAATACAAGAAGTAAGCGATCCATGACGTGCAGCAAAGGAAAGCTGTAATTTCAAAGCAGTGTTCAGAGGTATCCACGTTATTAGCCTTCCTGGAGAAAAATATCTGGATGTATAACTTGGCGTTACGCAGTGCAGTAACAGAATGCCTAAAAGGATGTGTGAGCATTGCAGAGCCCAAGTGTCTCTGCTGAATCTGACTTCTGGAAGATATTGCTGTGCTTTTCTTAGCATTAACAGAATGTGCTCTTAAACACGTATTCACCTCACTGACTGGGATCTTAATTGTTTCTGGTTGTAGTATGGTCCAAGTAATGCTGGTGGTAAGGGAAAAGTAACTCAGAAATTAGTAGTTCTGTGTAATTTTGATATTGCCCTCTAACATCTTTTATAGATAGTGAAGTATGATTTACTGGTGGTTTTAAAAGATGTTTAAGGCAGGCAGTAGGGACACCAGAAAGGCCATAAAAATGAAAACACACGAACAGAGGTCTGCACACTTGACTGGAGTAAAAGTTACAAGCAGTGGAGTAGCTGTGTAGTTGGATGATTTAGAATATTTTTAAGCCTCAGCAGAGCTCTCTTCTTTTCCCTCCCGCTCTCCTGTGCCTACCTACAGTGTGTTTACTTCAGCAGGAGATCTGTCACCACTGGACTCTGATCATAACTAGGACAGCCCAAGGCAGAAAATAGGATATAACTTAGCACAAATCCACAGTCCTGCTGCTCCAACACCTCCTGTAGACAAGGATCAGATTGGAGCGAGCTGCCGCTGAGCAGCAGCTGCAGCTTGGCTTTCCTGCAGAGGAATTCAAGTAAATTGAAATGTTTAGAGAATACTTGGTTGATTTTATGCTGGAAGGGCTGAGCAATGTGCTGAGAACCCAGGACTGCTGTTGTCCTGTTTTAGAGCATTGGCGTGGCTTTGTTTGTGCAAGGGAGAGCTGTTCCCCAGGGATGCCGAGTTAATCATCAGCACACGTTTGATTGACTCTGCTGTATCACCTTTGGGTGAACTCTCAGTGCAGTGAAGAGCTTGAATCATTTTCAGAGTCATTTGGTCATTTTACAAGTTGTGCTGCTCTCTTCATTTCAGCTGTCTGAGCATGCCTTACCAGAGGACTCCTGGAGCTGACCTTACTTCAATGCACCAGGGACATTTTTCCAAAGCCAGTAATGAACAGTTCAGTCCTACCAACAGAGAAAGTTTTGTGAATGTGCAGCAGCCTTCAGATGTGACAAACACCTGATGTTTGTAAAGCAGATCAGATGCTACAAACTCAGGTTTCCCACCCCCATGGATACTGAACAGAACTCCAACATGCACAGTTGCATTTTATTTTCATGTGTATGCCTGTTGTTTTCATCATGTCACTTATGGTTTTCCTTATATTACAAGTCAGTGAAGTAAAAAAGAAAAAAGAACAGCAAAGAAGTCAAGGCAGATGTAATGCCTTGGAAATTTTTCAGTGTTGTTTTTTAATGTCAGCAGACATGGTGTAATATAATTTTCAGAAGAGTCTCAGCTGTAAAGTAGCTGATTAGGCGTCTTGAAGAAGCAGCCACTCTCTCAAAACACTCTCTTCATGAGATTATTACAGGTATTCTTCTAAAGAGAGAAACCCCTAGATTGCCAGAAATAAATCACTTTGAAGGATACAAACCCCCTTGGGTAGCCTTCCAGAAGCAGAACCCAGTCATTAGATCTCACATCACAGACCTGCCTTCTTTGCACTTTAGAAAGAAGAGTCGAAGATATAATTGCTTTAATGGAGCAGAAGGAAATTTATCTTTTGTTTCTATTGTTATCACAATGAACTTCAAGAAGTGCCATAAAAGAGAGGGGTTTGTGGCATTGGACGTAAAACTCTGACCTGCACTATCTGGGCTATTAAAATATGTCACATTGGGTGGGACCCACAGTATTTTCTGAGCTTCGTGGTACTGTAAAACATAACATTCTGTGAAGGTGACTGAGCCTTGTTTGCATAGAAAACAGAACTTGAATTTTTTTTTTTTTTGGTTTAGGCATTTGAATGCTCGATAAAGTGTCAGAAGTTGCAACACAGCACACTAAGCTCATGATGCTGCATTTGTGGTTTTGAGTGCCCATTGCAGGTCAGGGCTGTGTCAGCTCCGTCACTGACCCAGGTTACGCGATCTGGGCACATTCCACTTGTGATAGAGTTTGTTTCCTGGAAGAAGAGGATGCAAACTACATTTTGTTACATCTCCACTGAATCTACTGCCTCCTTCCTAAAAGCAACCATCTTCAGACACACATCTAGCACATACTGGGACATTTTATAGCGTTTGTTTTAATGTTTGTTACCAATTCCATTCATGGTTTGCTTTCATTCTGCTATGAAAAGCTAACACTGTCAAATCAGAAGTTTTACTAAGAAAGGGATTTAGTAACATGAACATTATGTTCAGCTGTTTGAAGGACAAAATCAAGATCAAAAGAGACTCAGCGATTAAACAACAAAAAGTATGTTCAAAGCATATTAAGGACTATTTTCAATCTATAACCTACGGATTTAGCTACACGCCTTAAATTTTTTGTGCCAGGAGGCTTCTGGGCAAAATCCTGCTCTTGCAGTGGGGAGCTAGACCAGGAAAAGGAGGAAGAGCTTTTGAAATAGAAACAGTAATGGTTGGCTTGCAAGTTTAGCATGAAGTGTAGATTTTCTGCTGATGTAGATCAAGGCCAGGCTGCTTTTCCAAGCAGGATCTTAGGGATGGGGTTCATTAAATTCTCTCCAGTTTTTCTTCTTCACAGCCAAAGGTACATGCTGTCCAGTGCTTCCTGCCTGCTCTTCAGGAGGTGCATGGTGTCTGTACAATGTCCTGTGAGGTTTGCTGACATTCATGGTGCTGCAGTTGCCTGATTCCTGCAGCATCTCCCATCAATTCTGAAGGGGTTTTACTCAGTTACCTCCCAACTCTCCACTTTATGGGGGCAACTCTGAACTTTTCCAGCATCAGACACTCTCCAAAGGAGTTTCTCTTATCAAGGCAGGACTGAGGGGAGGAAATGCTAGCTTGAGGACAGGTTTTTTTGGCTGGGCTCACAGTGTGTTCTGGAGACCTTTGTGGTTCAGAAAGTCCATGTTGAGTGTCACATAGTGAGGTATTCCTGGTGCTTCCTTGTGAAAGAGAACCAAATCGTATGGGAACCTGCAAAACTGGGCCAGGGAGACTAATTTAAGCATGTTTGTGTCAACTGACCAAAAATGACAGAGTAAGGGTCACAAGGTCAGCTTTCCTGGAGGGTCAGGGGACGTGCCTGACACCTGCACTAATGAGCTGCACGCAGTGCGGTGTCCTCAACAGTGCTCTGGGCCTGGCTACACAAAGAAAAACTGCAGAGGTGTGATGCCTTTGTGGCTTTTCATTGGAGGTTTACCATTCTTAATGAAGGACATTTCAGGTGCCCTAAAATTACTGCTTTGTCTCTCGGTTATTGGGTGATGAATTCTTGCTACTCCAAACCAGAAAAAACTGAACTGCAGCTCTGAGTTGTCCCTGCCAGTGGAAAATGCAATGCAGGAAAGTGTCACTGCTGTTATTGCTGTTACCACGTTTAGCTGCTGGTGTAGTAGGACTGGTTGGATTTGAAGAAAGGAATATATTTATTACCCACACAAAACCTCCCCTCTATCAGCAGCTCCTTAGAACAGCACTCAGGGGTGCAGGCAGGTGGGTGCTGCGTGCGGCTGTAGGCCAGAAGCAGGAGAGCTTTTGCTGGCTGCAATATTTTTAATTTTATTTTTTATTATTAAGCTTTTGCTTTTACAGAAAACAAACTTTTGCCTTCTGACAGTCCAGCTGTGCACAGAGCAGTGTTTGCTTCCTGTAACGTCAGTGAGAGGTGGAGTTGAGCAGGAAAATGGTGTTCTGAGTGACTTCTCCGTAGACTGCTCCTTGCCTACCTAGATTATGCTTTAAGATTTTATTTTTACCATTACTTTGTCAAGCCTGTGGGAAATTCACAGTTTCCATTATTTCCACAAGCTTCACTTGCACTTACTGTGTGAAGTCTTTGAATCCATTGGATCAAATCAAAGCTGTTCCTTTCGACCATCTGAACTACAAACACGCCGACTGTGAAGCATTATTTTTAAATTGCCTGTAAAAATTTAAAAGGATTTCCAAGTATTTTTAATAATTCCCTAAAACAGTCTAAGGACATCTGTTAAAGTACTGAATTTCCCTGAAGACAGCACTGGTTGGGATTGCTTCAGCTGCAAATTAAGGTTGTCAGTCAAAGGGCTTTTTCTGTTTCAGTCTCTGATCTGAGAGTTTTTAACATCTCTTCCAACGTGAGCCAAAGAAAGACAGCTAGTGACCTGTTCTGGCTTGTTTTGCCATGTGTTTAACCTAGCAAACAGTAAGTTGATACCTTTTGTGAAGTCTTCTCTATTCTACTGGATACCTCCCTTCTTGGTCAGGAACCAAGCTATGCAGTTTTGACATATTTTTGCACTTTCCTATTCTTTCTTCTGCAGCATGTGTCCAATGTTTTAATATATTGAGTAGCTGTTGCTAATGCTATTGTGTGTCTGCAAGCATTAGCATTATTTTTAAGGCACTGGGTCTGCTAATGAGGAGCTGGATTAAGAGGCAGAATGATGTATTTACTCGCCAGGATTTCCTGCAGAGATGAATAGTAGGTTCATGGTGAGCTGAAAGTGCATGACCAGCCCAAAGAGTCTTTAAAAGATGTGCTTGTTTATTGCATGCTGATATTCTAACTCCAGCTCTGTCGAGTGCTCTGACAGTTTATGAAAATATTGCTTCACTACATAACTATTTTATTGTGGTGCTGATGCCATATTGATCCAGATTTCCACCTGCTCATATGCATCAGAATACTTCATTTTGTGTCATGGTAACATGAAAGTGTAAGAGAAGGGGAAGGTTTTGTCTTTTCAGTTGTAAATCCTAACTGGCTTTTAATGTTTTCATTATTTTGTTCTGTGTGATTGAAAGAAGCTGGCATCATCACCAAGCTTGCAACAGAGGAAACATTTTTTTAATGTTCAGTGTCTAAAAGATGTCAGTGTTATTTCCTTTGTAAACAGAAGATGATGGATAGAAAATCTGCAGAATTTTCAGCAAAAGGGGGTAATTTTTTTAGTTCTTTTTCATTCCTTAATGGAAGAAGAATTATGGAAATGAGAGCAGGCATTGCATTAAGTGCTTCCAGTGTTCTTTCCCTGTAGACCAATAAAAACATCCTCCATTAGGGAAATTTAGTTTTTTGAAGGCTGCATGAATCTGAGTTCTGAATCAGCGAATGAGATGACTGTGCTGGGGCGAGCATTTCCAGGTCTGATTATGTATTTTAAGTCTTTTGTAGGTGGATACCAGCTCTTAGCTTGCCTTGTAGGTCTTCTTTGGAGCAACTCTTTCTGTGACTTTTCATACTGGCTTATCTTGTAGTACTTCTGTAGTGCAATCTCATGTTACAAAGAGCAGTAACAGGTTTTTCAAAGTCATGGGGATTGAACTATTTTTCCCTGCCTGAATTTGGACTAGAATTCCTGGCCTTTTCAAAACACTCCAGCTGCTTGAAAACTCCATAAGCAAAATTCAAATAGTACAAGTCGAAAAAATTGACTTTTCTGTGCTTCCTATGGCGTGTTTATATTAGTTACAGTCTCACCCATGACTATACGTCATGCAGACTGTAGCTATCTACCTTTAAAAATATCCTTCATCTCTTAAGTGTGAGATGGATATGCAGCAGTAAACTGCTCTTGCTGGGTGTGTTCAAATCAGGTGCCTGAGCAGGGGGGATTCAAGTGAAGCCATCTTTTCTTTCTGAGCTGTTAACCATAAAATAGTAATAATCAGCATAAATTTCTTGAAGTTCTAAAAGATCACAAATAAAAATTAGAGAAGCAGGGAATCATTACAAGTCATTACCACTGATCCTTACTTCTAAATTATTAATCATAATTCAGTTTCATATACAATATTACTTAAACTGTCAGACACATTGCAGAAGCATAGAAGGATGATTTGTCCTCATTTTAGTGTGAGGGGACAGAGGCACCAAGAGCTTCTGAAACTTGTCCAAGATCTGGAAATGATTAAGTGGAATTCTTTTTATTACTATTCTTTTTATTTAGTTGTAAATAGTCTGAATGTAGCCAAAATGTTCGAGTTATAATTGATCAAATCAACCCCATTTCCTCCCTTTCTTGCTGAAGGGCTGATCCCACGGGAACATGGTGCAAAAACAGTGAAGGCAACAAATGTAATTACTGTGAATATTTGGTCACATATGAGGCTGGTTTTATTTTAGTTTTTTGAGGTTTGTTTTCTGCAGACCCCCCTGGGAATTGTTCCATCACTAGAGTGTTCCCTGAAGCTCCAGTCCACCACAGGACTCCCATGAATCATTTCTGTGTTCCTGTTACATTTTATATGCAGACAACTTAGTCCTTCTGCCTTGATCCAGAAAAAATGGCATCTATGAAAATAGTGTGTTCCTTACAAATTCAGGAGGCAAGGAGAATGTGCCTGACCCACACGATTCTCTATCCCCATCCTGATTATTCATTCCTAATGGAAAGACTTTAGAAATTCTGGAAAAATACATTGGACATGAACATTTTCAACTTTTTGCTGATTTTCTTGCTATTTTATCTCCTCTGCCTATCCCGTGTCTCAGTCAGTTGATGAATTTGGTCAGCTGCCTGCTTTAGGCATTACAAAGAGATGCTGGTGGTGAATTTCCACCCCGCACATTAGATTTTTGGCTGATTTGATTTGGGGTCACCCTGTGCTGGTGCTGTGGGTGGCTAATAGCCCCTGAGAAACCAACTGTGCAGGCTGGGGCTGCCTGTGGAAAACACGAGTCCCCCGGTGCCTCGGCTGTGTTTGCACACAGGAGGAGCCAGATGGTTGGAGCTGTGGGTTCTCTTTGGCTTCGCTCTGCAGGAGAAATACCTGAGATGGATGTTGCCAGGTCGCTGTGTGGCTCCTGTGTGCTACCAGCTGCTCTGGCTCTTCTCTCGGAGGTGTGTTTAAAGCACAGAAATGAGAAATTGGTAGAGCCCTCTGTGGTCAAGCGGGAAGTGGGGAAGAGTTCGTGTCTCGTGTTCTGCAGACCCGGTGGGATGGGCCTGGTCACAAGCTGGCATCCCAGCCCGCAGTGTGGTGGTGAAACGTGCCAGATGGTTCACAAGTGCTTTGAGATCTAAGGCACTCTCCACATGTTAATCAGATTTTCTCCTCCCCAGCCCTTGGGCATGGCTTGCCCATGTGTCACCCACTGGAGTCATCAGAAGCTGTAATTTTGCAGATTTGCCTCTGAAATGTGCTGCTGCAGTCAACCACCCTCCCAAAAACACCTTTGAGAAGCTTAGGTCAGGTCCCATATCCCCTGCACATTTTAAAATAACAGGTTGGTTGGCTTATCCCAGCAATAGAGGCAACCATCTCTATCTAAAGCAAGGCACTGCCTGGGCCAGCCAGAGCTGTGGTGTCCACTCTGGGTTATCCTAGACGGGAAGAGTTACTACAGGATAGGTGCACCCCAGCCATGCCCTGGGCTTTGGGGTCAGTGCTGGGCAAAGCTCCAGACGTCTCATCCCGGCTGGTCCCAGCCAGCCATCCCCATCTCACACCCTTGGTCTCGTGGTCTTGTTCCAGGGCAACCCACTGTACTTCCAGTCTGCCAGAAACGTGACAGTGAACATCCTCAACGAGAAGACAAAAGTCCTCACTCGCCTTGTAACAGGTAAGGAGCGGGAAAGGCTGTTTGGAGGGATTAAGGGGGAGTGAAGGTGGGTGTTTTGGGATGATGGGCTGGCTTCAGACAGCGCACAGAGGGGAGCCCGTGTGTCTTGTGGAGTACAGATGAAAACTTCACTTTGTAGAAACAAAGCCAGAGACATGAAAGCCATGCTGGAGAGGCAACTGGCTGGGGCTGTCTGATAACAAAGCAGACCATCATTTTTGTTTGAAAGCCAGTCCAGAGTTAGAAATGTTAGCTGTACCCCATCAGGGTCAAGAAGAACATAGGCCAGGCTGACATTTCTGTTGTAACAAGCACAGGTTTTTTCTAAGACATTTATAACTTGCCTGAAATCTTGGGAACTCTGGAGTCCAACTGTGGTAACACTTCACAATTTAGAGTCCTTCTGCTGATGAAGAACTCCCTTTGCTCCCAAACATGAGTGTGTTGGATGGGGAAATAGGTGTTTCATAAATCCCCAGTGCACAGCAGCCTTTGAATGAATGCTTGAGTCATTTGGGTTGAAAGAGCCTAATGCATTATATGTGGTATATGGCACTGTATATATGGTATATATTATATGTTTGATATGGGATAGAGATATATTTACTGAGATTTGTGCATGGACTGTGAGCAGTATTGGTGTGTGGCAAAGGCAGTAATCCATAAACATGTTTCTAAGTTGAGACTGGGTTGCTTGTTTTGCTTATATAACATCTTGGCCTTTAGTCACAGTATTAAATAATTAAATATGCAGCTTCAGTGAGCAATTATTTAGGCAGCATGTGTGAAACTTGCCTGGAGGAAGGAAATAAATTCAACCCCAGGCTCCTTGATTCTCACATTCAGAATGAAGGTCTTCAGTTTGTTGGTTCTCCGTATATTTTCAGGAGGGTGTTAGGTTCACTTAAGCACCTCTGTGCCACAAAAGGTTGGGAGGATACACTCAGTGATACCTCCCAGTGTGATGCTCTGGTTATTGAGCTTTTTATGCATTCAGCACCAGCCTTGGTTTCACAGTGGAGCAAAGATGTGGTCCCATGTAGTGCGTGCTGCGAGGATGAGCGGGGAGGGGAGGTGGTTAATAAGCAAGACTCAAATCAAATTTAAAGTGCTGGATTTTCTCAGTGTGGCTGCACGAGTTTTTAAGTATTTCCAGGGATCTCAGCATGGCCTCACTTGTCTGTAGTGCAAACCACATGCATGATTCTGTGTGTCCAGGTGCCAGCACAGGTGACCTGTGCAGGGAAATGCTGGGTAGGGATGGAGTTTTTAAGAAAATACTGGCTTTTGGGTGTTACTTCTCCTGTCTTTTGAGAAATGAGACTGGTCATGAAGATGGCCAGAATTAACGCAAAGTCCAATCACCTGCCTCGTGCAGGATAATATTCCAGGGGGGCTGTGGCTTAGATGGAGTTGGCAGGGCTGTTCAATGGTGATTTGTCCAAAGTCTGGCCTAGGTCAGTAACCCAGGGCAGCCTCTTTGTAACTCTTTGCAGCCTTTGAGCCACAAACCTGCACAGAGTCGCTGTTCAGGCAGCTGATGTTTATCAGACCCCACAACAAAATGCATTGCCAGAGGCTTTCCAGCACTGCAGGGCAGAGCAGCCTGCAGGAAAAGCAGCAGAACTGAAATAAGATCTTCGAAGGAAAGTTTCACTTGTGTAAAAACTTTCTGCGGTGTGAGAGGATGCCATTTTCCTTGGCCTGCACATCTTTGAAGGGGTCTAAAACAAAACATTTGCTCCTGTGCTGGTGTATGTATTTTTTTTTTTTTTCCTAATTGAGCTGTGCATGACACCAATAGAATTTTAATCCAGACGTATTTAAAAGGTGGAAAACCAGGAATCTTTCACACTGCAGCATCAGTCCAAGTAAAATGGACCCAGGAGCTCTTGATGCCTCTTACACCTGCACCAATACTCTTCAAAGCATGGCTGGATATGTTCATTGCTGTTTCACATAGGGGTCTGTCTTTTTGTAAAAATTTCCCAGCTGTCCCAAGTTCAATGGTGATTTTATGGCACACATAAGCATTAACAAAAACATAAGTAGAAATAGTTGAGCGGTTGTTACCTGGGTAGAAAACTGCCCTTTTCTAATAAGATCTAAAAAGCCTCCCCGTTCAGTGTCTGTGATACAATTTGTAGAGCTATTATTACTCAGCAAATGGGTTTATTGAATGTATGAAGCTACTGTGTGATTTTCTTATACTTTTCCCTAAAGTAAAGCTTCTTCCCCCTAGGTCCCCAAGCAGTGGAAGCACACAGCCAAAAATTTGAGGTGAAAACCCTCGCTGGAAAATTGCTGTTTTCTGCAGATGACAACGAAGTGGTGGTTGGAGCAGAGAGATTAAGAGTTCTAGGTAAGAGATTGTTCATTAAGGCACAGTTTTAATGTGCAGCTCTTCAAATTTGAGTAGAGTTTTGCCTGACTTCCCTTCCTACTTGCTGAAAGTTTCTTTTGGAGGTAAAACCTTGTGCTGTCTTTATGGCTTTGAATCTTCTCCAAGCAGATAATGGTCATGAGTTTCTAAGTGAGGGCTTTCTTAACTTGCACAATTTGTTATTTCCCCTCCAGAAAAAAAACTCCCCTGGAAGTGGTTTGTCTGGCTGAGTGAAGTAGCTTTAAAACCAGTTTTGAAACTGAACAACTTTTATCTCTTGGATCGGGGATGGAGGACAGTGAGGGTTTGCCCCAAGGATGTGCCCATGTCTGCAGTCACTGTGCAGAGGCAAACCTCAGGGTTCATGTGTTTGGTGACACCACTGTCACCAGCTCCTCCTTCATTCTGAAAATAACACCAGGAGGATCTGCCCCTCCAGCCGTGCTGCCTGCCAGGCTTTACATTGGTATTTCCTAATGAAAACTGGGGATTCACTCTGGGTTTGGGATGTGGGGGTTCTTTCTTGTTTCTTTGGATTATTTTTTTATTATTATTACTTGGAGAAACAAAACAGTTGTGGCAGTTGTAAATTTCTAAACTTATTTGATAGCTATATGAAATTAACTGTCTGGAACTTGAACTTTTGTGCTCCCCAGTTCAATCCACGCTCTTTGGGTAGTCTAGGATTTGGTCAGGAATGTTTTCACATAGGACCAGAGTGGGTAGCTCAGTGTTGTTCACAGTCACACAACAGTGCTGGCTGGTCTCTGTGGAGGCACCAATACCTGTTTTACAGTGGCTTGATTTGGATGCATCTTGTCATTCCTTACTTCTCTTGTAAAAACAGATCAATAAGGAGCTTGGAATTATAGACAGAAATAGATAGTTGTTGTTGTTGTTATTATTATTATTATTTCTCAATATTTAATAGTATATTATGTGTCATATAAATGGGACTTGGTATCCAACCCTTAACATTTTTTGTTGCCTGACATCCTGCTGTTCTAGATGGTTCCTGTTTGTGGACAGGCCAGGTGTAGCTCTCTGCAGGTCACTGTTGTTACACACTGGACTAGTTCAGTCACCAGCTATAAAAAGTTAGGTGGGCTTTACAGGATAAATGTTGAACTTCACAAAATTAAGAGTATCTTTGTTAGCTTAAAACTTTGAAGAGGCCCATTCAAAATTCTTGCGGTGTTACGGAGCTCGGGACATTTGTAACAATCCATGTTCTCCAACAAATCTCCCTTCACACTGCACCCTTGAGAGCTGATTCATGCAGGGTAGATGAAGTCAGGAAATAACAGTTTTTAAGTGTTTTCTTAGAGACCTTAAAATACGAGAGATTTACATCATTGGTTTTAAAAAAAAAATACAGAACATTTTCCTTACAAGCTGCAAGTAATCCTTTTCAGATTACATACTTACAAAAAATTCCTTTTAAGTTCCTCTGTACTTTCAAGACACCAGGAATTATTTTTTACAGTTATTTTGAGTTTCTGCCTTGTTTTAGTCTCCAAAATAAACAGCATCAAAAATCCTGCTGATTGCTGTAGTGAGCTTTCATTTTGTACCTGCAACTGTTTCTCGAGGTTGGTTTAAATTTTGCAGATCTGTCAGAAAAGAAGAAGTAGAATGATGCCACTGGTGATGTTACATAGCAAGTATTCTGATGACCTTGAGCTGAAATACTTTCTGAGTTCATACTTGGCTTTGTTTTTCTCCAGCTTTGCTTCCCCAATGTAATTTTATCTCTAAAAGTGTTTGCCGTGGCTGTTTGCCATGCTGGGAAGTGTTATACCATATGTTCGTGTTTCTTGCAGTGTTTTGTCTGCTCTGAAGGCCAGTCCAAGTTGTAGGTACACAGGCAAATTCCTTTGATCATTCTTCTGGTGTTCGGGCTCTCAGGTGCTGCTGGAATGTGTCTGCTGACACCCATCTATGCCATGTAAATAACTTCGACATGTTCTTTTTATTGCTGAACCTGTACTTGTTGTAGAGGCAAGTTTATGTCAACAACCTGGCATGAAAGTCATCCCACAGAGGTCAGAGCACCAGTTCTTGTGGCCAGCTTTGACTCTTGCCAGTGACAATAACTCTTTTCTTTGTACAGACTTCAAAGGTTTTTTTTCTGAAAGTTTGTGCTACAAACCGATGCTGGATCCTTGTCCTGAGAAAAGAGCTGCTCTCCTGTTTTGAAATGAAGCCTGCTCTGGGTATCTAGAGGATTTTTCAACATTAGCAAGGGATAAAAAAAAGGAAGAATACACAGAATTATAGATTAAAAACAAATGCAAGTAGGACATACGATGCATTTGATGGTGCTTCAAAAAATTGCGCAGCATGGACAGTGCAGATTACCATATGAAAGTGCTTTTTATTTGATTTGTATTTTGGGGAGTTATTTCTGATTTATTTCTGAGCATTAAAGGACTGAGGAAGACAGAGCTGGCCACCTCTGCTTTTCATGTATGACGTAATTTAGAGTACTTCAATGATTTTATGTGATATAGTGAATCCAGTCAAATCTCTCATCATAGGAGAGACTGGAGAATGACAGGAACTGCTGTCTGAGGGGAAGGGCAGCCCTCTGAGCCCTCTGGCCATGGTGAGCTCTGGTAACATGGGCACAACCTTTTCCAAACACAAAGAATTCCCTCTGCCCTGCTCAGAGTTGGGAGCTCAGCATTGCCTGGGTCCAGATGATTCTGAGGGAGCTCGTGTTTGCCTGCAAGAAGTCCTATAAAAACTGAACTTTACAACGACTCCACTCTGCCCTTTTCCTTCCAAGCTCTTCTGCCAGTGCTGATGTGCTCCTGGGATGGGATGGGATGGGATGGGATGGGATGGGATGGGAGCACATCCTCACCCTGAGCACCCCTTCCCTCCACAAGCTTCACTCCATGGAATCTGAGCACCTTGTGGTCGTTCAGAAGATCCCGCAGCAAACCTCAGAGCTGCTCTCGTTCCTCACAACCGCGGCGCTGCTTTTGCAAGGCTTGGATCTCTGAAGGCAAAATCTGCCACTCCTCTGCCCGTGGGGCTGTGTGGGGTGATGTGCGACCCTTCCCTGCCAGCCCTTGCTGTGGTCAGCAGAGCTTTGGGCAAACCCCACGGACACACGAGCTCACGCCTGGCTGGACAGCCCCGTGGGGTGATAAACACAGACCTGCGCCGGGCAGATAAATGAGTTTCTCCTAACTGAGTTTGGATTTGCTGCCTCGTCCAGCAGAGCCCCTTCCCTCTCCTCCTTCTCTCCCTCCAGAAATGGAACGTGTCCAGACCGTCAGAAAAATGCGGCATAAGAAACCCTCTTTAGCTAAAAGAGTATTAAAAAATAACTTTGATATATATTAATTACAATTTCATTTAATAGCTTATTGAACGTTATAGCATTTATAAATAAAAGACAATCATAAAGCATTATTCTGACTGTTAATTAGCTCTATTTATTCTCCAGATTAGTTTTTAAATATGCCCTCTAGATGCCACTTGATACTAATTAACAGAGTTACATTATTATCTCTATAGAAAGGCATTTTTAATTAAATCTAAAGCAATTTAAATTAGCATGAGTTTTTACAGAAATTAAACTCTGGTCAGATGCTTAATATAGCCTTATAAGACAACATCTGATGACATGCCAGTGTCAGTTCTCCCAAGGGCCTTGACATCTTTTTATTGAGATTATTTTTTGAAGTTTGTTTTCAGGGAAACTTGCCAGTGTACTCTGGTGTTTAATATTTATGATGGATTTAACCAATTTTTTTAAAGACTAAATGTTGATGGGAATCCACGTGCATTGCAGTGAGCTGAGATAAAACCACAAAAGCCACACTCGTGCAGCTTAGAGGAGTCTGGCAGTCTCTGGGTTTGAGTGTGGAGGGAGGTTTGTGTGGGAGGTGGGATTGCGTGGGCTGGATGCTGTCCCGTTACAAATCAACCACGCTTTTTAACCACTATTAAAATTACAATTTTGCTTTGCAACAAGGACAGGATTAATCACAAACCCACAAGGTCTCTTCTCTGTAAAAGGACAATACAGAGATTGCTCCCACTCCCCAGAAAATGTGCCTCTCAGACACTGGGATTAGCATGGCAGAAGCTTTTCTTCTAATGGAGCCTAACGATAAAAATTTGGCTAAAACTTTCCCCTGTGGCAAACCCTGACTAAAATAGCTGACTTTAGAGTGGGGTAGGATGCCTTTCATCTCCCAAAATAAAGACTGCAGGAGCAGTGTGACCCAGCCCAGCACAGCAGCCCTGCCCAGCACTATGGCTGATTAAAAAGTACCTTTGATCTCACCAACCTTTCCCTGCCCTCCCTTCAAATAATTAGCCAGTAGCTCTATTTCTACCTTGTAGCTTTTTTTCCTTGTAGCCAACACCCTTTGGGCAATGAACCATGTGGAGCGTGTCAGTGCTGACCATAGGTTAGACTTTAAGGACTCTTAGTTTGGGAACATTTTTCTGTTCGAGTTTCTCTCCAGCTGCCTGGGAATGCACCTGGAAAGAGGAATCAGCTGTTGAAAGGTTATTGCATATTTATTAATAAGTTTGGAGTAATTAAATCCAAGGCACATTTCCAGCATTTTATTTATGAGCTGTTTATTAAGGAGTTTAGCGGGTTTAGTGGAGGAACACCAGCAATAAAAGCAGTGTAGTTCAAGAGTGCATGGCTATTTACAATAGCATGTAGTGACAGGAGGAAGAGGAATGGCTTTAAACTGAAAGAGATTAGATTTAGATTAGATAATATTAAAAATTTGAATGCTGTGAGGGTGGTGAGGCACTGGAATGGGTCGCCCAGAGAACCTGTGGATGCCTCATTCGGGTTGGATGGAGCTCAGAGCGACCTGGTCTAGTGGAAGATGTCCCTGCCTGTGGCAAGGGAATTGGAACAAGATGATCTTTAAGGTCCCTTTGAAGCCAAATCATTCTGTGATTCTATGACTCTATGACTGTCTTGTAGAGAGCTCTTTTAAGTGGCAGTGTTGGGGCTGTTGTTGAGGGCAGAGGGAGGAACCTGCTCTGCATTCATAGAACACAAGGTGTTGGGGCTTGTTATTCATGAAAGGGTTAAAAAAGCCTTTGCCATATCCTTCACTTTGGACAAGAGGGGAACAGGATTTAGTGTGGACGTAGTGAACTAACACATCTGTCTAAGCTGCCCCAGCTGCCTTAAGCTTCACAGCTACAGACATTTTCAGGGATCCGTGTATTAGCTTGATCGGGGAGGAGCCCTGCAGAGCTGTGGCTGCAGTGCCAGCCTGGTTAGAGGACTCTGCTCACATTTCCTCCATATGAAACTTTTAGTGGCTTCTTGGCATGTCCTTTTCAGCTTTTGCGTGCTGCAATAGTTACAGCAGAGTAACTTTAATGACTGCGAGAGTGGTTATATTGCATTAAATAATCCACAAAGGTATTTGACTGGTATCAGTCATTTCAGAGGGTGGGGTAAGCTTGAAATTTAACAGTTTCCAAGAATTACCACCCATTTTTACAGCATGTACCCTTCTTCAGCAGCGATTATTTATGGGTCAGGACATGCGTGGTTGCCCTTTACAGCAGCCATTATGATTTCTAAATGGCATTTTGCTGATGTGTTTGTGGCAGAGGGAACAACTCTGGTAGCCAAGTGTTGAAATCAGGCCTGACCCAGAGAGGAAACGGAGCTTCCTGGTCTCACCACTGAGTCTTCTGCAGCTTTATGCCTGAGGGTAAATGCCAGGTTTGAACCTTTGTAGTGTGGATTTTGGGTGATTCCCTGAAAAACATGTCCTTGCTACAGCCTTTTCAAAGGAGGGATGTTGCTGCAATACTCATTTCTTGGGAAATTGAAACATCATCCTACTCTGATGCTTTCCCTTTACAAAGGCAGTGGAGAGGAAGGTGCTTCTAACCCGAAGGATGGGGAACTTCTCTGGGATACGTCACTGGGATGCCTTGCAGTGCTTCTGGAAACAAACTACCATCAGTCTGGGGCCGCAGCCCTTTCCCAGTTCACCCAGCTGCAGATGAGCTCCGGCACACTTAGGCTGCTTCGAAGTTGCTTCAAAGCTCCTTCTGTGCTCTCAGCCAGAGGAAGGAACGAGCCACAGCCGGCTGCTCGCCAGGCTGGGACAGGCATTTGACCTTTTGCTGAAGATGTATGAACTTCTCTAGGAAGCAGCTGCAATACTCAGTATTCACTGCCCACAGGTAATTAGGCAGCAACACTAATGCAGTCCCGGAGCAATTGCCAAGCTGTCGTTTAGTCGTTGGTCCTGCAGGAAAGGGACAGGGAATAAAATGAGGGGAGTAGGGAAATGTGCTGACAAATGAAGATACCAGGGTTTAGCAAGGCTGGAAGCAGCCTCTGCTGTCTGTTGCGTTCAGGCGTGGCAGCGCAGTTCCGTCAGATTTCCTTGTGCTCGTTGCGGAGCTGTGACGGTGGAAAAAAATTATGTTTAACAAAAATTAAAGAGTAGTGGAGGGCAGAAACATATGTTTCCTATCAGTGGTTAAAGCCGCAACAAAATTCTTTTTTTTTTTGCTCTCAGTCAGGAATCGCACTGTTGCTTATCCGTGAAGGAGTCAGGGGTCGCAAAGTGATTTAACCTGTCATCAGCAGTGACAGAAAATTCAAAAGCTAAAGAAAAGAAACCAGATTTGGTTGAGTTCGGTGGATTTAGTTGTGGGTTTTTTGTTGTTCTTTTTTTTTTTCCAGAGTTTGAGATGCAATATTTGGATGTTTTCTTTCAAACAAAGTATTTCTCCCATTCTGCAAGGGAAGAAATTAAAATAAACAATTCTTGAATACTTCTGATAGCTCCCCTGCCTTGAGGGCAATAGGTGTAGACACTGTTTTCCATTCTTTTTAATGACAAATCCAACTAACATGGCTCTCCTTTTTTTAAAATCCACTCAGATTGCAAACTTGTCTTTTTTTGGCAAGAACAGTCTGTGTTGGGAGAGAGAGATACTGAGGAGTTTTCCTTGTGTTTGCTTTTACTTAAAGTACATTCCAGGCTGAAAGGATAGCATTTATGTAAAGTGTATAGGCTTCGAGTCCAGGCTGAAATGTGTGTTCAGATTGTGTTCCCTTAATCCTGTTTAAGGAAAGAGAGGAATCATCCACCATCAGATTAATATTGATTAAATGTCACAAGGATTATGAAAGAAACATACTGTACACTTACCAAACACTGAAATCAAGTTTAAAAGTGTGGCAGATTTATATTTTATTTCCTAGGTGTCTTCCCCAACTGATCTGTTTGAAGCCCACATAATTCTCCGTGATAAATTTCCGCTGTGTGTTCCCACTTCAGGTGCTCCCCTGAGTTCCTTTGCAACTTTGCACAAGAATGCCAAGAAGAGCTTCAAAGGAATTCAGTGATGGCATTGCTATTGTTGAGCTGCAGGAAAAGTGTTGAAGGACCCCAAAACTAGTCAAGAAGGAAATATCTAGAGGTCAGCATAAGTTGTAGCAACCTTTCTTCCCATGCCTGTTCTCAGTTTGGGTGTGAGCCCGTCTGTTCTTTTCTGTCATTCCCTTTATATTCCTCAGACAAATGAACTGTGCAGGGAGGCTGTTGAAGATGGTGTGACTACAGGCACATACATCACTAATGACCCACTTGCTCATCTCAGAGCTTGCAGCTCATCTCATTGTTTGCAAGTTTTCCAGCTTAAACCCAAGCTCCATTGATTTCTTGGGACTCTGAGTCAGAGAACTGTTTCTCCTCCACTCAGCAGGGCTGGAGTCACAAGGAGTTCCTGTCTGGCCTAACTCAGCCACAGACCAGTTCCTAAGGCTTGGCTCACTCCCTATGTGCATACAGTGCCAAGACCAAGAGCTATAAATAATCTGTAATAAAAGCAATAGAATCCATTTTAAAAAAATTAGATTACATTTTTATGATAAACACTTTGTTGATTCTGCACATGATCTCATTATTGCCCTTATTATTCAAGATTTCTTGATTGCCCTTAAAAGAACAACTCCCCAACACTTAGACAAAAAAGGAAGACAGACAGACCTTTGCAATGAGCTATTTTTATAGAATCCTGGGAAGAAACATGAATGAAGCTTTATGGCTTTTGTTCAGTGCACTGGCTTAACCTAACCAGGCTATTATTGCACCCTGAAATAGAGCTCTTATTGATTTCAGATTTGATAGGATTCAAGGGGAGCAACAGCAATTACTATGCTCACCCGTTTAAAAACATAAATTAAGGATTAATAAGGTTTTTCAAGCTTGGAATTAGAAGAAGCTGTCACAAATAATTTCTACCTGCATTGTATTGGATTTACTTCCTGGGCATCTGTTTGCACAGACTTTCTGAGACTGTCACGTATTATCCTGATGAGACCTGCAGAGGAGAGAACCTCCTCGGGTGGGTGTTTTCATGAACAAATTGCTGAATGTGTCCTGCTCAATAATAGTGGGAATAAAAGTAGTTTATGGAGACCAACGGCACGCTATACATTGCCTCTTGACTTCAGCTAGGAAAAAATCAGAGCAAATCCTTCTCCTTCCCCGCTCATTTGCACAGTCCTGCGTAAGGCAGAGCACTAAAGAGAAGATACACTAAGGCCAACTTTATCACCAGGTTCATCAGAGGGCTCTGAGACCCCACTTTTGTTAGAAACCAGGGATATACAACACCAAAGGTGTACTGCAGGTCTGGAACTATCACTAAAAAACTACAGAGTGGGAAAGAATATGTTGTCTGGAAAGAAAAAGGAAAGTGGGGAATAGCTAACCAGGTGCATCTGCCCCTGAGTGGAAACCTGATGTCTCCCTGCATTCTGCTCACCCCCAAGAGCTGCTCAGCTGGTTGCCACCTACCCTTGACAGCAGGAGCATCAATCATTAGTCTAAAAATACCTCTCATTGCATTGCATTGGAGCTCCTCTTCTCTCTCTTCCAGCAGAGAGCAGGGGAAGTTCAGAGCAGGTTTTGTGCAGAGGGAGTGGGTGTGATCAGTGTCTTGCCATGATGGCTGGGTCCCAGCTCTGGCCCCAGGGAGCAGGGATTGCCCTTGCCTTGGCACCAGAGGAGGTGCCAGGACAGGGTCATGCAGCTCAGGTACTTGGGCAGCACGCAGGGAAAGCGAGAGGCAGCTTGGGAAGCTGAAGTGTTGATGCCTGTGTTCCTCTGGTTGGATCTGTTGCTGGTTAAGGTGCACCTTCCAGCTGAGATTTGCTCCTTTCTTGGGGCATTTGTGCTCCTCGGTTTCCAAACCCTAAAACTGGACTGTAAATGTTCTGTTGCCGTGACACTCTTGATTTTTACTCTTGAATGAAGTGAACACGTACAGGGGCCTTTGACACCCCACACCTTATGCACTGGAAGGGGGGGAAAAAGACAAAAAAGCAAACACTCTTTTAATGAATCTTTATGGCAATTCAAAATACTTTAGGTAGATCCTGTCATATGCTTTATAAGTTCCTGACTCATTGTGTGGAATTAAGTTACTGGGCAGAGAACCAGCTAATGGAAACACATTGATGAAATCATTTTTGAGGGACATTAAATGGAACTTAAAACAAAGCTGAAATGGCTTTATGGATTTTTCAGTCAAACTGTTTATGAACATTTATCGGTGGTAAATTACACAGTGTCAGAAGAGGGAATCGGTAAAATAGAAGCCTCTGTGATATAATACTGTGAGAAAGAATAATTTATTGCCTAGGGATGTACAGTACAGTGTGTTTAAATACTACTGATATTATTGTTTTGTTCTGTCTTTGGCTGATTGCACATAAGTTAACCTTAGCAGCAGCAGAGAGTCTCATTGATGGAAAAAAAAAATTCAGTACTTTGCAATGAAATAGAAATTTTCTGTTACAGGTTTTTCATGGCAGATAGAAAATGTTTTAATAATAGATAATTCAGGAAGCAGAAGCTGTGTTGTACAATAACAAATGTAGGTTACATTTGCTTTATACGTAGTAAAAGGGGAAGAGGGGTAGAGCAGCTTTGTTTGAAAAGGGAGATTGTAGCAGCTGATTCTTGAATTCTTGGATCTGTGTGTTAATACCATTTGCCAAAACCCTTCGTTGCTCAGGTAGAGGACAGTGAAAGTAAGACCAGAGGAATGTGAGACTAGAAGGAAATTGCTGGTCCTAAAAATATTGCCCCTTGCTTTTTGAAACACCAGATCTTACAGCCAGGAATTTGTCAGATCTGTCATATTGTCTGTCCCATCTAACTGAAAAACTGCTCCCATTGTAGCTCCTCTTTTGGCTAGAAAACCCTCACTTTCCTTCCCAAATATATTCAGGACCAGTTTACTGCCACTCATATAAGCATTGGTTCTCATATAAACATTGGCTTAGAGCCAGTGGTTTTTTTCCCTTTGTGCTGTTTACCCTCCTAATGTATTTATGCACAGCATGAGTATCCTTCCTTAGCACATCATGCTGCTCAGCTACAAAGCTAAGTCCTTCCAGGCTTCTTTTGTAGGACAGACTTCTCCTGTTTGTGCAGTCATGACCATTTTTCCTCTCTGTACACTCTCCTCACTGGGGATGAGCAGGGGGGGACACACAGTAGTTGGAGGATTCACTGATGATTCTTAAAATAATGTGATTTTTTTTTCATGTTCCTGTTAGACTTCCTTCTTGTCTTTCAGTTTAACGTCACGTTTGCTTTCCCTTTGACTCTGTCACACTGCCATGAATCAGGAGTAGCATTCAGCTTTTATCCAGGAATATTGTATTTTGGAAGCCACCAACATGTAGAAGAAATTTTTACTACTTTTTTAAGCCCATTACCTTAGACTTCATATTTTCAATCATCTGTTACTCCAGAACATCCCAGTTTTCCTTAGCAGAGCCAGAATAGCCCAATTCAGTGACAACAACGCATTTCCCTCAAAATTTCCTTCTTTTTTTGCCAAAGCCTTAAGTCACTGTTGGATTCCATGACCTGAAGAGTCTTTTCCAACGTAAGTGATTCTGTGATTCTAAAACCACTAAATGAGGTCACTTCCTCCAGCCTTCACTTTCAACACCATCCAACACTGTTGCTGTCAAAGCCTGCCTGGGGACTTCCACAGTGGCCAAAAGCCAGACTTTGACACAAATACGCAGTGGAGCTGAGTTAGTCCAAGGCAGTTTTTTTCCCTCTGGAGCTGCTGATCCCCCAGGCAGAGACCGAGACTCTCCAGCATAGAATAGAGGGTGCTGGAGGGAGGGGGCACGTTTGAGGTCTAGAAAATTCCCAATAGCACAGAAAGAAGAGGATGGTTCTTTACTGAAATCATCAGGCAGCAGGGTGAAACCAAAGGGAGAACTTTGCTCCAGAGTATTTAATTAATCCATCAGCCCCCTGCTACAGAAGGGGAGACACTTAGGACGAGGGTTAGGCGAGGAAAGTTTTTCAGTGTCTCTGATAAACTTCCTCTGCCAATTCAAGGGGACCCTCAGCTGCTGACAGCCGGAGTCAAGGGAGGGATGTCTCAGTCCTGGTCCCTCAGCATCCCCTCGTGGCTGATGTCCTACTCAGTGACAGGGACAGGTGGCCCTCTGGGAGAGTCTGTGTTCTTAAAGGAGAATAATAAGGAATTATACAGTCGAGGCAGGAAGCCCTTATCAAGGCAGGTAGCCTTCTAATTCGGATCAAAGGAGAGAAACAGAAGGGTTTGGAAATGTCATTCCTGTTCCCGGTGCATGAGGGACTTTTTCATGGATCTAACAATAAGGGAGATGGGAAAAGAGGGTTTGAGAACTGTGTCAGGAAGGGAAAACAAGAAAATGGAGGAAACGAATGCCCAGCTCTTTTATTTTCAACCTTCTTGAAATGACTGCATTGGGGTCTTCACTGACCTTGTTTCCAAAGCTGCTTCCTGTATTTAAACTGAATAAGGAAAGCTTGAAAAACCCCAAGTTTAGAAATAAGTTAAAGTTTCTCCTTATTCTGCAGGCACTTCTGGTTACAAGCAGGTAGTTATTCTGAGCTTTGCATGACTTGAGTACCTGACTTAGGTGTCTAAAAATGAGTTAAAATGCCCAGCATAAAGTCACCATTTAAGCCACGTGGGTGGAAAGGGTACAAGAATATCTATGTGCATCTCTCCAGCTGCACCTCCTCACCCTCCTTTCCTCAAAAATCACTGTTCTATTATGCAGGTAAGCGCAGGCTGGATGTTTTGCTACGTTTCATTGCAAAGTCAAGAGCCAGGGCGATCGTGGGGATAAAGCAGAGATTTAAGTCATTTGAAAACTGTTGAGAGAGGACAGATCTGTTAGTAACAACCTTCATGGTTGGCAAGTTACAGCTGCTTATGACAACTTGTAACAATGAAAGCTTATAGTAAAGTTAAAAGCTAAATATCTGTTTTGTGCCATAGGATCAGCTTCAATCCCCAAGTATAAAGCTTCAAACTTTAAGCTGCTTTTATCATCTTTGAGTTTACTTTGTTTTTCTCTGGGTTAAAAAGAGTTGGGTTTTTTTTTTAAATGTTAGAGTGCTTGTTTTCGTTCTGATTTTTTTCTCTTTAACACAGCGAGACAGCTGAGTTAATTTATTTCGGTGCAAAGAAAGCGTAGTCGTACTGAAGCCATAGGTGTTTCTCACTTAGAGCAGCAGTTACAGCAGGATGTTGTCTCAACATGTTTTGCACCATCTCAGAACAGCTGCTGTTCTGTGATGATGGCTTTCAAACTGCACACAGGTAACAGTTACAATAGCATGTGATAGGAGAGGTCTCAAACTGTACCTGTAAAAGTTTTCATCAGGATCTGTAGTTGGCACCAATAACTTTATCAAACTAAAATCTACATAAAAAACCCCCACCAGCGCTGTCTGCATGCTGACACTGAAATTGCTGTGATGACTGCAGGTAATGAGTGACTAATTGTTCACGATGCGTCTGAAGGCAAGACCACGGGTTTAAATTTAAGAATATAGGTCATACTTGCTCACTGGGCTGGCAGCTGTATATTGGAGAACAGGAACATTAATTTGTAGTGCACTCTCTGTGTGAGGCAGTTAGTACAACTCTCAGCTGTGTTTTAATTGGAAGTTTCAGTGGGAGCAGGAACGTGATGTTCTGCAGCAGAGAGTGTTGGTGACAGCACCTGGGGACTCCTGTGCTCCAACAGAGGATTTTAAAAGTAGAACAGGTTCAGAAAAAAGCAGCGAGAAGTTCAGAGGATTTGCTTCACAGTGATTGATTCAGAAAGCCCAGAACTTCTCAGAGAATCAGAGCAGGTTGGGGGGGGTCAGGTCACCATCAGTGTCTCACTAAAGTCTCCTCATGCAAAGCCGGTTGGCACATGAGGATTCGAGAAGATTCAGTGTCTGAAAGATGAAGTGAGACCAGTTCAGATTAGATGCACATTTTAAATGGGAACAGTTAATGGAAAGGGTTGCCAGAGGGTGGCAGGGCTTTGGCTTAGGGCAATGGTATGAGGAGAGCACATCTTTCTAGAGAAGAGAGAGAGCAGGGCTCGATCCCAAAATATGGACCCAGTTCAGGGATGGCTGGGTGAAATGGCCCAACTGGACTGTACAGGTGGCCATGAAGAGGGTTGCAGTGGTCTGGAACTCAGACAAGCTGTTCAGAGTACCCAGCAGTTCCCAGCTCTAAAGCCAGTCAGCAAACGGGGCAGTGCAGCTTCCCCATCGTCTCCGAGAGAAGGGGGAATGAGCAGAAGTTAAATAATTTCTGGGCCACACATTGAACTGGTGGCCAGGCTGGGACTGGAGCAGTGTCTGCTTGTGCTGCCCTGCATCAGGGGAGCACCTCCCTCCTCTTCCCCAGGCAGGATCACAGCCTGACTGGAGAGGTGTTTGCAGGGATCACGTCAAAATTTGCTTTTCTCCTTTCAGTATCTGAGAGCCCAGCAAAAGAAATAATATCATGACATGCCTAAAGGGTCGTTAATGAGGGAATGTAGCTGGATTAGATGCCTGATTACCAAAGGATATCTTTTCCAAGCTCCCTGCATCACTTGGGGCAGCATACTCTCCCCACGTCAGGGTGCAAGCAGCTGCTTTTCCAGCCAGAAGTGCAGTTACAGGCAAATCCCACGTGTAATCAAGGCAAACAATTGCAGATGAACAAGGTCTGGCTTTTCTGGGGACAGAAGAGATGTGCAAGAGAGGCATGGGGTCAGGCAATGGGTTAAACTGCACCTAGGTATGATTGACAATCACTCCCCTGATAACAGCTTATAATGTTTACAATTTGTCTTCTGTTTTGTTTTGTGATTTCAGGAGCAGAAGGCACAGTGTTCCCTAAATCTATAGAAACTCCCAATGTCAGGGCAGACCCCTTCAAGGAACTAAGGTAAACTTTGGAATATGGTTTAATGGTAACTCAGTGGAGCCTTGTTGGAGTTGTGCTTACTGCTGGGCATCGTTTCTGCTTTTGCTTAAGAGCTTGGGGATTCTCTTTGGAAGGCATCACAGAGAGGATGCCATGGAAGAGAAGGGACTTGCCATCTTTGCATTTGATAAGACCAAATTAAAGGCAATCACAGGTCATGAGAGCAGCATTTCTGCTCTGCCATGTGCTCTGCATACCCTGGGCTCAGCATCTGGAAAAAAAAGAGAGTCATTTTTTCCTGGTTGTGCAGGGAGGCGCTGAAGGCTGTGCTGGATCACAGGGAGTAGCAGTGGGCAAAAGGATAATGCTCTCCAGTATTGTCTGTCTTGCAGAAATGCAAACCCTCCCTGACCTACACAGGGCATAGCTGTGCATGTGTGTAACTGCTGACACTTGCAGAGATGCCACTTGCTGACAGCACTGTGCCAGGAGGGAATAACCAGCACAGCTCCTGGGAGCCAGCTCTGCCCTCAAGATAAGGCCAGGTGTTATATTTGTTTTATTTCTTAAAATATTTTTTTTTAAAGTGTGACACTGCAGGGTAACTCAGATGTCTAGTCTCTGGGAAGACACTAATCATATGGCCTGATAAATTATTAACTGAATCTCCTGACATCTTCTGACCAAAAGTGCTGTAGGGGTTTGCCTCAATACTCAAATTATCCCTCCTTAGAGAAAGAGAGAGAAACATTTAAAAAAAAAAAAAATTAAAAAATGCAGAAGGACATTTTGTCCTGAAATCTTAGGTTGCAAACTCTCCTTTGTTGGAAAGTGCTGGGAATGGAGCAATCTTGAGCCAGCTGAAGTTGAGCACGAGCGCTGCAGTTGTACTGCAGATGCAGGGGGGTGAGAGAGCTCCTCTCATTGATTCCCTGCTCTGATACCAGGGATAGTTATGGCCCAGCTACGTCACCAGGGAAGATGAAGAATGTCCCATCTGCCTTGCCTTGGATCTGTCTCGACCCTTCAGTTTCCCCCAGGAAACACTCTGATTGTTCCAATTTCCCACTCTGGGGATCATCTGTCAGACAGCAAGAGCAGTGGAGGCGTGATTGGGTTTGTTACGAAAGTTTGTTGTCTTTCTCCAGGCGGTGACTTAAACCCTGCCTCGTGGTTTTCCCAGTTTGGGTCTACTTCCTTTAAAAAAAGAGGAAATGTGGCCTTTGCTCACTGTGACATGCAGCTGGCAGGGCAGCTCCAGGGGCTGCTGTGGGGAAGGGAGATGTGAGGGCAGGGAGTGGTGGGGCAAGGCCCTCCATTTCCTTGGAAAAGCCAAGCAAACAAAGGCATCAGCAGGTGGATTCCTAGGAGAGCTCCAGGTGACAAAGGCTTTCTGGCACAGCCCGTGCTTATTGACATTTCCATTAAAAAAAAAAAAAAAAAGGCAAGATCATGGTTAAAATATCCAAGAGCATCTCCATCACTTACAAAACCAGGTGTTGAGTAGTGCAAAAAAGATGCAAGATTTAGGTCTAAGTTTGTGGTTACTTAAGACTTCTAAAATGGGAGGGGAAAATAATCCAAGTAAGTGTAGGATGTCGTATTGGAGGGGAAAAATGTGAAATAAAAGGGCCTTAACCTGATTGACTGTGCTTCTGTTCCAAAGCAAATTAAGCTAAATGAAATTGAAATGAATTAATGGCAGTATCCATGCAAGGGATTGATTCAATATATTTGATCTGCTTTAAATTCATGTTATTTCACTTGTTTTGTGTGGAGGGCTGCTAGGTAACTGATTTCCTTTCAAATTAATGGGCTGGGTGAAAAAAACCCTGTAAAATCTGTTGGAGTTTTGGGATTTTTTTTAAGGAAAATTATTGAATAGAATTTACCTGGAGAAAAAAAGTCCCATGGAGTCCTAAAATATTTTGTGTGCTTCTGACAATTTTATCTTGGCAAAAATAAATGTTTTTACAGCATCCTGAGAAGAAAAGAGCCAGTGGTGGCAGTGTGTAGGGAAAGCAAGGTTTTCCAAGAACAAATGCTCTGTTGCTCCACAAACCAAGATACATCCATCTCTCTCTACACATTGGATCACTGGCTGCTTCTTAGGTAAAACGGTGCCTTTTGGGGGCAGTACAGAGTTAATAGTGAAAATAATCTTACTCTGAGGGGAGATTTTTTGGTTCCTTCGTATTTTGATAGCAAGAGTGTGTGCATAAGGTCTCCTTTCTGCCTATTTGCAAAGATGCTGCAGTGAAATGGGGCTGGATGAGACAGGCCCCGAGCTGTCACACATCGCTGGGAAAGCAGCAGTGAAATCACACACTCAGTAGCTGGCTTGCCTCTAAAAGACCTTTTTCTGCAATAAATAGTGCTGACTTTCCTGCTTAGGCTGAAGTTCTCAGGTGGAAAGTGCACATTCAGCTGCTGCAGGTGCTGCCAGGCACCACCAGCCTCCATCTCTTTTCTAAACCAAAGATTTTGATCCGTTGGCGATTTCTCCCTTTGCTCTTGTCAGTGCCCACTCCTGTTCTTTTGTTAGATTTCAAAATGAGGTGGCAGTGACTGTTGCTGTCACAAAGAAAGGAGACCAGCTGCTCCTGTCACACCTGGGAGTCAGGACACCTGGATGTCCTCCTTCCCTTCCTGCTCTCCTGAACAGACAGACTGATTCCCTGGCAGGACGGGCAGGACGTGCCACTCATCTCTGCTGCTTCTTTTCCTCCCGTCTCCCCAAGGCCTTCGGTCATGCCCGTGTGTCACCACAAGTGACACACTCCAGGTGACAGGACACTTGTTCTTAATGGACTTTCTTTTCATTTAGCTGATGAATGGTCTTCATAATTCAGCTATATTGGTAAATCAGCTGCTTTACAGAGTGCTCACCGTCCTGGTGATCCTCTTTTGTCAGTGTCCTTTTTAAAACACATCCGTCCGCAGTGGTTTAGAAGGAGACAGTCCCAGTGGCAATATGTGCACAGCCTTTTCCTAACATCCTTATGATGCTAAGCCCATCACAAGGCTGCAAGAATTGGTTTTGTGCTTGTTTGAGCCAGCTCTGGACTTTGCTGCAGACAGACTCGTGTCCTAAAACATTCCTGCTCAGTGTCCACTCTGGTAGGAATGCCAGAGCTCATTAATGTCATGTTTAATGCAGGGTGTAATTAACAGCTCATGTCTCCTACCTGGGCTCTAGAATATTCTTTAATAATGACCTAAAAACTAGAGATGGTTGACAAATGATTTGATTTACTTCTGTGAACGTTTTCATGTTTTTACTTATTTAAGGTAATTGTAGAGTCCTGAGTGTGTTTGTTGTTGTTCGTTGGGTTCTAAACTGGTCAAAAGCTGTAAAAAGGAAAGCAAACAGATCCAAATTATTTTCAAATACTTGGGATGTTTAGCATTGCCATCTGGTATCGTCCCAAAATAGTTCAGGGGGAGGGCTTGGGAGATTTGTTTGGACATTGAAGTATTTGTACTCATCTGCACTGACGCTTTTTAAAGCAGGTTGGTGCCTTTGGCATATGGTAATGTGATTGCTTATGTATAAAAGTTGAATTCAGTATGACCTTTTCTCACTGGATTATTTGAGTAGCACCCAAGTAACTTGTCAAGAGCCTGCCTTGAGAACCTCTCCTTGACATGGTCAGGAATCACTTGCCTTTTTCTATTTACATTCTTCCAAAAAACAAATACATGCCAGGGAGGCTAGCAGCAGTTGTCCATCAAACACATGATCAGCACTCTTCCGAGGTGAGGGATAAAGGCTGGGCTAGCCAGTGAATAAGGAAGAAGGGAAATGGTTTGAGGGGAGGGGATTAAAAGGTGGGTGATGGAATATAAGAAAAAATATCAGAAGGATGCTGTTAAAGTGCCAAGTGCTAGAAGCTGGGGACGGGGTGGTGTTGGAGCAGAGCTGCCTTAAGTACCAATGTCCAGGTCGTGCTGCAGCTTGGAAACCTGCTTTAGGGTATTTCTGTTCCCAGAGTTAAATAAAAAGAAGTCAGACAGCATGAAATTCACTCCATGAGGGGCGAGCACACACCTGGAATTCATCCACAGATATTGCAGGTTGAAAATGCAGTAAATCGCTCATCCAAGGCCAGGAAGCCAAGGGATGACTGTTTTTTCTATAATGCACAAATACAGTTAAGGGAGAATTAATCCCTTGGGCTTAAAGGGGTAATTTTTGAATAAAGTTAATTATGAAGCAGTGAAAGCACGAAATGGCAGATGTAATGTGCTTGCTGCTTGATTTTATTAGTGCAATTCCACCTTACCACATAGAGTACTGAACTATCCAAATAGTCCAAGTGAGACCTATTGTGACAAAAAACAATTCAAGTACAGTGCTGAGCTAACGTAACAACACTCATTTTGAAAAACAGTAATTCTTACTGAGTTAAGGTTTCTCTCAGCTGTGTTTCACAAGGCACCATAGATAAGTAGGAACACAAATAATATTTTTGTCTAAAACCAATTACATTAATTATGATTAAGAGGAGAAAGATTGGAGGAAATGTGAAAAATGAATGGTATAAAAGAGGAAGTAATTGGTGAGAAGTGAAAGTCATTTATAAAGACTAATATGTGATACTGAAACCCTGTTTAGTTCAAAGAAAACTTTTCCTGTGAGGATTCCTGTGAGGTGTCAGCAAGGGGGAAATGACCACTGTACCCTTGTATGGAGCTGGTGTTATTTTCTGATTGATTTTCCAGAAGGGGTTCAATTTATTTCTCTGTTACACTAGTGCAATCCCAATAATTTTGGTAGTCCTACCAGCTTAAAAGAGAACAGATTTTCCTTGGGATGAGCTTTACCTTCCACGTTGTAACAAATATAACTACTTTAAGTTATTTTTGGACGAGTTGAATATATACAACCATCTCCACTAAAGGCAACACAAACCTACTCATGTACAACTAAAAGGAGACACCAGGTTCGTGGTTTATAAAGTTCAAGCTAATTTCAATGGCTTTTGGTGAGTTGCTTTAGAATGATAGAGATCCTCATCACTTCATTTTCTGGTCAAGGACACCACATCTGATCTAACAGTTTTCCCATGGCAGCCAAGACCTCCTGAAACTCTTGCTGTTGACTTTCCCAGAGCAGAGTTCACACTGATTTTGCAGCCACTTTGCTGTAGTATTTTGTCCTGTTGACATCCCTTCAAATCAGCTGCCTGTTTATCTCTTACATAAGACAAGCCACAGCCCTCCCAAACCAAAAGCAGTCTTTCCACAGGCTTCTTGTGTGCATTAAGGTATAATTATACCACTGGATATAAGGGTTGGAGTTACGGAGGCAGTTGATTACTGGAGGCTTTCCATCTGTTAAAGTATTTCTATTGCAAAAAGGAGGAGAGGAGTGGTTGTTCCCTTTCCTTACCCCACCAAACCATCTTTTAATGGTCTTCCTCTCTTTCACACTTACCACCAGGAAGTGTGGATTTAGCTCTTGGTGTCCTTTCCTTCCCTGTTTTCAGCAGGTGAAGCCTAGATCTAGATGAGCTGCTCAGGAGGCACCTGGGAAATGGCAGAGGCATTGATGGGGCTTTGCTGATTTATCCCAGCTGGATAAATCATGGCTCTGCCCTGTTCCCAGTGCTGCTGATAGCATCTGTCCCCAGGCAGATCCTCTTCACAGAGGACAAATGGACAGCAAAGGCAGGTTTGGCAGGAAGGGCAGCTTGGCAGGAAGGTGTTTTGGACACAGTGTATTGCTGAAGTGAAAAAATTCAGGAAAAAAAGCAAAGCAGCTGGAATTGGTGGTGGAGCAGCCTGCAGTGTGTGCTGAGGTCTTCCCAGAGGCCCTCCTGTCCCCTGTGATGCTGGCACCTGTGATGCAGGAGCCAGCACATTCCATCAGAACTGCGTGGCCCTTCAAGTGAGAACAGAAGTGGGAATAGGGAAGGAAAGGGCAGATTGCTAAAGGAAATTGCTGCCAAACAGTTGTGTATGGGATAGAGAGCAGTGGAAATATCCCTCTTGATTGCTGGTTAATGCACCAAGCAATGTATAAGATACTCAAGATTCATCATCTTCTGCATATAATTAAGCAGTACAATTGCAACTGGAGCAATGGCTCTGAGGCCTTGGGTGGCTACCTAGAAACAGAGACTAGACAGGAATAAGGGAATAAAGGTGGATATTTATTTGAAAGGCCTTCAAAGGTGCACCCTGGGGAGCCAAAGGCTACATCCGAGATGGACCCCAAGCTGGACAACGAGTCACGAGTTCTTCACACTTTTATAGGTTTGGTTCATTTGCATATCAGCATAAATTTGCCAATTAAGACTTTAGCTAGTGATGTAATTTCTCCAAGCTTACCCCCCTTCTCAAGATGTTGGTTTACACATTTTGGGCCTAGGGCAGTCTGGGTGTCCTTGGAGAGCAAACCTGCAGAGGCTTTGTTATGTCTGTCTGGCATAAGAGAGCAGCAGCCAACAGGCTACAAGAAGCTTCAGAGTTACACACTAGGCAGTACAGGATTTAAAAATATAAAAGCTGGAACCTAAGGCATCAGCTCCAGACAGACCAGTTTAACTTTTCCTGGGCCCTGAATAAACCCCAACAGATGGGTTCATTATTCTCTCTCTGCATTTATTCTGTAGGGGTCTCCTAATGCAAACAGAGTCTTTTCCTGGGAGACATTAATCGTCAGTCCTGGCTGTTATCTCAGATTGAATAACTTTCCTGTATACAAGATCTGTATCCTGCCTAGCTGCGTTGTGCCCAGGTTTGTCATTAGCTTTCAACAGCACAATGTCACTTGCTCCATAATCAGAGCATCCATCTGACCTTCGAGTGCTGCTCACAGAGGTGTGTGAGCCAGAAATCCTCTGGGACTTGAGAGAAGCCCCATCCGTGTGACCAATCTGTACAGTCAGACGTGCACATGTATCCATTTGAATAACAAAAAAGTGAGCTTGTTTGGCTTTTTTTAACTCTCTGTGCAGCACACTGCTAACCTTGAGTAGAAAATAGATGCTAATAAATGCGAGCTCTTAAAAATGTGAATTATAGCCATTTCACACTCCACAGCAGACTCACACTGGTGAAATGGCTTAATACTTAATTACAATGCTTGTCCTTCTCTCAAGTGCAGATGACATTCCTCAGATAGATTTTGCAATGACATCTGTGGAAATAAGTTGTGAAACTAATTAGTTATTCATATAATACAGGATATTGACTACACACTGATTAAATGGATGTGGTGACACATCTAACATGATGTATCTGTCTAGTAGGTTAGTCTGAGGAGGTATTTTTGGAAAGTCTTACAGAAAATGATGAAAGAACCTTTTGGCCTCTAGAATGCAGATGCTTATAGAAAACGTTGCCTTTCATTTACATTTTGATAATGGTTTAGGAGGACTGCCATGCTCTGGAGTGACACTGTGCCCTGGCAGCAATACCTGGGCCGCAGGCTTTAAGGGACCATTTTTGGAGTACCAACTGTAAAAAAGTCTGCGGGTTATTGACTACCTGCAGCCATAAGTGCTCTAAAAGCAGTCGTTAGACAACTACCCAGAGAGATGGGCAAGGAAACTGTTGGGGTTTTTCCAGTGCCAGCTGGGCAACGTGTTTTCCTTGCAGCAGAGCCTGGCTGGTGCTGCTGTTCCGTAGGGCAGTCAGGAGATGCTGCACCAGGAATCAGTTGGTGCTGCTGCTCGGGGACACAGCATTTGTCATGCTCTGTGAAAGGCCTGAAAACCATTCTTTTATCATAACATTTGTACTTGAGATAGAGCTATTTGTACCAGGGATATTGAGCATGAAATACAGAAGTAAATAGAAAGTTGGCAAGGAAAGCACCTTACCCACCTATCACTGTGATTCCAAGCCTTTGCAAATACTGTGATATTTAGGATGTAATCATGTTCAAAAATGACTGAATAGCTCAGAAGAGGAGATTTTCCTTTGAACACTGTTCTTATCTTAAAGAAATGAGAGGAATGTAATCCACTGAGCACCATGTTTGCTTTTGGGTAGAAAAATACATGGTTTTCTTTAATACTTCTCTCTATCCCTTCATACGTCTCTCCAGCTGTGCATCACATATTTCTAAAACTCCAAGTGAAGAGCAAAGCAGGCAAAATAAAAATCTTTGCCCTATTCAGCAGTCAGTACCTGCTTTTAAGAAGGAATATTTCCCTTCTAAGGCTTCACCTGTGGGCCAGGGAGCTGTCTGGCAGGCAGAGCTCCTCGCTCCCACTATGCTGAGCCCAGCACAGGAACCACAGCTGGGATTTCACCTGCTGAACTGCAGCAGTCCAGAACCAGCTTCCTGAAAACGAGGCATTTAACACAGGCTTCTCATTAACCCAGTACAAAAATAGGGAAGGACAGTTCTGACACTTTCCTGCCCAAGTGAGGAGTTCCTCAGGGTTTTGTTTCCTACTGCCCTTTGCTGGTGCCAGAGGGTTTGGCTGGGCCACAGCAATAATGTTTATTAGTTTGAGTGAGGTACTTGGAGCTACAGAAGTCCCCTGTGATTAAAAAGGACGTTTTACAAATACACTAATTGTACTTTCGACTGTAGTCAGGAATCAATAGCTGCTGCATAACTTTATTAAAGAGAGGAGAAATATGTGTCCACAACTACAATGGGATCCTTCCTTTTGAAAGCAGTATTTTGTATATACTTATTAAGAGAAACCACAAATATTCACTGTGCCTGCAGAATCTTCATTCTGAATTTGTATCATGTGGAATAGAGTTGCTTTCTTTAGGCCAAACAGGAGTAGCTCTGTCCTTTCATCATGAATTGATTTTATCTTTTTCATGTGTGGTGACTGCCGCTGCTCCGCTTCTCTTGTGTGTTCTGCCGTATGGATTTATCCCCTGGGTTATTGGGGCTCCTCTGGCTGTTTTGAATTGAAATAATTTCTGACCAAATAGCATTGCTGAGTTCACACTAAAGGAATGTCACTCCCAGCTCTGGAGTGGTGTTTGGACTCAGCTCAGCACGTGGCTCATAAGAACCCCTTCCTAAAAATGACCAGCAGCCAAACGTGGTCATTCTCTGCAGACCCCTGCACAATCCACAGTTGCTCCCCTGGTCTGTACTTTATCTAGAATGATAGGAATGTATTATCAGTGTGTGAGCAGTGTGCTGCCCTGCCCTTCCTGGGCTCAGCAGTGTTGAGTGGAGAAGGTCGGTGACCCATCTCGCACCTTGTGCACGCTCGTGTCCCGTGAAGGGAGGAAATGGAAATGCAGAAGCTCCTTTGTGCTGGCAGGTGGTTCCTCTTTCCCATCTCTGTTCTAGGAAGGTTGAGAGCCCACGGATTTCACAGCCTCATTTCCAGGTTCTGCTGACAGCTCTGAAGCTGGCAGTCCCTGCTCTGCTTCCCAGCTGAATTGGCATTGGAGTGACTCCCTGTAAAAACGGAGCATTTTTGGGGCCGTACTTGTGAAAGCACCGTGTTAAAGGTGGTACCTTGCTGGTTTGAAAGGCAAAGTGGCAGCCACCATTTCATCTGTCCCAGGGGTGGCTGCTATAAATACACACCCTAATACACACACACAGCCTTGCTGGCAAGGAAAATAATGCCCTGTTTCACTTCAGCTGCACGAGAACATTGTGTCCTTGGACAGAAGAAGCCAAGCTTAAAAGCTTTTCTTTCACATGATGCCACGTGGCTTCAGGGCCATGCGGGAGATGAGGAAGCAGAAATGGGATTGCACCCCAGTAACAGTCAAAAAGCAGATGAGGGGCCTCAAGAAAGACTGAAAAACACAGAAATACAGCTCAGTTCTTCAGAGAGGAGGAGCAAAAACCCCAGAGTGTGGGCAGTAGGTGCAGAAGGAGAGGTTTGCCCTGGGTTAGGCAAACAGGGATGGATGTCAGGAGATTGGGACCCTCCTGGCAGTTCTTCCTCCAGCTGAAACTCAGCTGCAGTTCTGTTTCTTGTGTCAAGTTGACCTTGGTTCATGAGTTGTCTCCTGCCTTTTGCAATACAAAAAGAAAAACACCTTCTCTGCCTGCTTGCCTGGTTACATGTCATTAAGGAAGGCCGTGGGAAGGCTGGCTGAGGACATGCCATAAAGTGGCACAAGGGAATCAAGCAAGAAAGTAAACTGAAAAACCCCAAAGTTAGGCCATCAAGGATCATAAAAGAGGTTGTAAAGCAGAGAGGAAGTGGTCTCCTGGTGAGCTGGAGAGCAGCTGAGAGGGCTGGATAATGAGGGGATGTGCTGCTCTAAGATGTTCCCTGTCAGTGAACGCAGAGAAAATCTGCCTATGTTTGATATAATAAGGGCAAAAAGCAAGGCACAAGGAGTTTACACTGCTAGTACTGAACTGTGTGGCAGTGATAAAAATATGTCACGTCCTGTCCACTTCCTTAGGTATTAGCATTTTAAAAGACAGAGAAAGAAGTAAAATGTCAATTTAGGGGTTTTTTATTAAGGATTTGCTGTCTTAACTTTAATGGAGTAATAAATATAAATGGATATTAATGGAAGGTTATTAAAGCTGTTCATTTTGATAGAAAATATGCAGTATCTTCCCCTGCAATGCCAGAGGTTAAAGATTATTATTGCTTCCTAAGGTTTCTGAAATTAAATTCTCTCTCTTATGACCCAAAAGGTATGGTTGAAAATGTGTGCATGTGAAATGGTTTGTAATAAATTCATATTGCAATAAAAATCCCTTTAGAAAAACAGGATATCTTACAAGAATCAGCTGAGGAGCTCTGTCTAAAGAGGGAAGCTTTTTTATAAATCATTTTGGAAACTCTAAAGCTGCCAGAAGGATCACCCAGAAAGCACACAGGAACTTGTGAGAAGGTTCTGAGCTTTCAGCCAGAGGCTGAAACTCAGGGTGCCCTGGGTTAAAATCTGACTTTAACAGGATATTTTCTGGTTTAGACAGTTCTAATTAATTACAGATGACATTTCTGACAGAGCCTTTTAGGGTACAAAAATGAAGCCCTTCATAACTGCTGTTTTCGTCTTTCTAAAGCCTCCAAACCTCTCAGTAGGAGATAATCAATTCTTCTGCCCGTGGAGCAGAAGGATCTGTGCTCGAAGCATGGTGGGAAAAGCCAGCCCCAACTGTACAGTGCCAGGAGATTTGGGCAATTCATCTCCGCTCCTCTCCAAATCCAAACCCATGGGTGCAAATCCTCCTGCAGGCACTGGATTAATTCACTAAAGCTTTTTGAACAACAGAAACTTTGGCAGTGTGGGGTAACCATTATGGTGTTGGTGTTACTAACAATAGGCTGAATTCTGCAGGCAGAGCTTTGCCTTTCTTCACAGCACAGTTGCCATGAAGTCACAAGGTAATGATGGCCCCACACAGCACGTTGTGTCCCTTGGTCACTTCTGTACAATTCGCTTCAGTTTAAATGGATATTAATGGAAGGTTATTAAAGCTGTTCATTTTGATAGAAAATATGCAGTATCTTCCCCTGCAATGCCAGAGGTTAAAGATTATTATTGCTTCCTAAGGTTTCTGAAATTAAATTCTCACTCTTAATGACTCGAAAGGTGTGATTGTAAATGGGTGCTTGTGATCACACTGTGTGCAGCCACACCGCGTGTGTTCCTGCAGGAACTGCACATCTGGAGACAGCTCAGGTCCTGAATTCAGCCCTGGGATCTGGTAGCTGCCTTAGCCTGGGCCTTGGCCCATCTGTGCCCCGCATACTTCCATAAATGCTCAGTTTTATCTATATGGGATCAAGTTGATTCTATCAAGAAGAGAATATTTTGTCGTTTACTTAGGCTCAGTTCCTCATCTCCGCCACTGCTTTTAATCCTTTGCAAAAGAACCCAACAAAGTCTTACTGAAAACATCAAGGGCAATACTGCTAAAGAGATGGAAAGTGGAACACTAAATCTCTCCTAGTTCCTTTCCTGTTCTTCCTTGCTTAGCATGTGACAAATTTTCTATAACACCCACTAAATATGTTGATTTTATGGGTTCTCAGTTGAGCAGTAGGGCACCATTTAATCTCTCCATCCCTTGCCATTGTGCTGAACAGTGAGAGAGGACCAAGCAATGAATTTGTCAGAACATTTTGCAGAGCTCTGAGGTGCACGGCATTCAAACAACATCACACCAGGAGTCTAAATCTATGAGTCTAGAGGTTAGTTACAGATAGAAAGAATAAATCAAGCAATAAAGGATGCCTATAAAAAAAGGATACTGTCTTTTAAATGAAGACACTTCAGAGTTTGTCATAAACCTCTGACATAGATTCAGTCACTCTTCTTGCTGTCACAATCTGAAATATATTTGAAGGTGCCTGCATATTTTATGCTGTAACCTCTAATAAACACATGCACATTTTCAGTGATGTTGCATCATGCCTTGGGAGCTGATGTGACTTGAAAGGAGAATCACTGCCAGGGAAAAGGGAGCTCTGCAGGCAGAGGTGCTCAGAGACACCTGAGAAGTGTTTCTGTGACTCACACAGTCTGTCAAAATGTCCATGCAATACCAAAGAGAGTGTTGGTTTCAAAACCATCCCTTTGAGGAAGCTCTCCTCCAGCTGGATGCCAGTTCCCAGTTTCCCAGTGCAGCAAAGCACAATTCCCTCAGTGTCTGGCTTTCCTAGGCCAGGCTGTGGGAGGTTCCAGCACTGCCCAACCTCCCAGTGGGACTGTCCTACAATAAACAATTCTACAGCAAAATAAATGCTGGGTTTGGGTTGAATTTCCAGGGGGAAAAAACCAAAGATCGTTATAAACAAAAGCAACATCTGGCTGCACTTTTAAAGCGATGAAAAGCAAAATTAGCCTTCAAAAGCCAGACTGAAATTTCAGCAGGGCCACTGTAATGGTTCTCTTGCTTCTCAAATGGAGATTATGGCTCTCCTGAAAGAACAATTGCAAGACTTATGCAGGGCCAATACTTAAAATTGACCATGCCTTAATTTTTAGTGTCTGTCAGGAATTAATGGTATAGCATTGATTTATGGAGCTATCCAGGCCAGTTCTGCAGAGCTCCCTTCTTTTCAGAGATAAGTATTCTGGGAAGCTGCTGGTGTGTTTGTTATCCATCAGGACCCGTCAGCCACTCTCCATATGGCTTGCTGCAGTCAGAAAAATGCAAAATTCTTCTTAAAAGTGTCATTTTCTACAGTTCAAGAAGTGCACTTTCTGAGAGAGGGGTTAACGGTAAAGCAGAGGAGGCAATAATTATTATTAGTCTGTATTTCAAAAAGTAACTGACGACGTTTGAGCACCTGCAAGATTAATATTTTTAATCCTTGATTTTTCCAAGTAGGATTGTCCATACTGTATAAATTATCAAGGGGTTACAAGCTGGTCATTTTAAAAAAAGAATTGGACAATTCTGGCATTTTCTCCTAATTAGAAAAAGAAAAATAGAGGAACCAAATGCAGAAAAAATAAAACAGCTGATGCTTTAAGTGCTTGTAGTCAGTATAAGAATGTGCAGAGTTTGCAAATCTGACTCAGCTACTTGAAAAATGATGGGATCTACTTTCAGTGAAAGGCTGAGGCATGGAGAAGAGACTGGGATGATCAATTATCCCATGAGAATAGTGCAGTGTCTCCCTGTGGCATGCCACCAAACTTCTCATAAAAAACCGTATTTTCTTGGCTTCAAAACATGTCAGCATTACCCTGCTTTTTTAACAGATCTATGCAAATGCGTGTAAGTGCTCTATGTAGTAAGGGAGAAGTGATGTCTTGGACTTTTTCCTTTATGGGCTTATCTGTCTTCTGTTGGCATTAAAGTTATCGTGATGCCAAACTTAGAAGAATTTAAATATGTAAATTGGAGAGTTTGGAGAGTGTACAAAGTATACGGATGGGTAGACTCAGTGTTGCTTCCCTTCTAAGTAATTACTGATGTATCTTGGATGGCAGAAGAGATATTTTTTATTCCAAACCTGAGTATACTCATGGAGATGGTGAAGCTGTTGTATTTGTGAGGTTGTAACTTGGAGTGATCTGTTGGCAGTGCTGGATTTGCCCCTGTGTAATTTCCCTTCTCCTGTGATGTGTGAGGCCCTGGTGGCTGGGGAGTTGGGGGAGTTGTAAGGATGGACAGCTGGGGTACCCACCACCTGTGCTGCTGAGCAGGTCACTCAGAAACTGCCATTAGCCCAGCTCAGCTTTTCCTGCTCTGCCCGCTGCCAGTATAATATTCCTGAGCTGATTTTGTGTATACTCAGGCCACCGGCACGTGTCTACGTTTTTCCCAAAACTCTACCATTTCTTACGTTGAAATAGGAGAGTGTAGAGCTGTTTGAGTTCTGTTTGTGTATACACAGCACTATGCAGTGAAAGTAAGAGCTGGGAGCAAGACAGTCTGCATTCCTCTCCCTGAATCCATGTGGAGTGGGATGCCAGAGGTGTCCCGTTTCCACGCCAGACTCCTGACAGCCCACAGTGCACAATGCAGAACGGTACAGAAATAACCACGCTGGCTTTGGCACTGAACAGGGACAATCCTGCTGCCCTGCAGCTTTGCATGGGGTGGTTTAGCCTCTCATGTGTCTTGCTCCAGGTGGCAACACTGCCCATGGACCAGCCATGCCTGCCTGAGCGCTGTTCTGCTCAGGCTCTTGTTCTGCTCCTCAGCAGTCAGCACAAGCCTGACAGGCCCCACTGGTAACTCTGACATCTCCAGCAGCAGAAAGGACTGGTAAAATTGCCTCACAAGAGCTCTCGGTCTCATTTGCCAATCCTAGTGCCTAAAGTGTAGCCTAGTTCACTCTCTCAGTGGAAAGCAAATAGAAAAATCATTTTCGCAGTGCCCAGCAATGTTTATATTCCAGGTTGGCTGGCCTGCAGTGACATTAGTGTCCCCAGAGCCTCTGAACTTAATCATTTCCAGTTGCTGCTTGCCTGCTTGAAGCAATCCTAGTCCACCCTCCACTGTGTTCCTCCTGCCAGTCACTATGGGAACAGCAATCAAAGCTCATATTTATGGCTCTGTAGATGTCCAAGGTCACGGAGCACAGGTCTAGTGGGAACAATTAAAACAGACCTGTCCAGTTATATCTCTTTAAGCTCTCCCCACATTACACCTGTAACTAGAGCAGTAAAGTTAAAGCAGCATGACTGTCAGGATGTGGCTGCTTTGTAGAAGATATCCTTTATAGAGGTAAAGACTCTCAGGATAATGTGGAAGCGTGCTAGGAGTGAAGTCAGCATCGCTGGGTAAAACCTGCCCCGGGTTTCATTCCACATCCATCCATGGCCAGAGCTGTGCCCAGCAGCCCTGGGCAGCTGTTCCCACTGGAGGAGCTCAGCTCTCTGCAGCTCCTACCTCATCCAGCACAGGAATGAAGTGGTTTGAACTCTTTGAAGTGGCAGAGGATGTTTACTCTGGTTTGGGGCGCTGTGTGGTTTCAGTGGTTTCGCCCTGGGTACTCCATTGCTGTCACACCTATAAACTAAAAATGGCAGATACGCATTTTTAGGGTAACAGCAAATGTTGTTTACACCTGGTGACTTGCTCTATGGCAGAATACAGGGGGAAAAAAGGACTGCAAGAATAATTGGAGTGAGATGGAGGGAAGAGCTGCAGTGAACTTAATGTCTGAGTGAGATAGAAGTAATTATTTGGCAATTTCCAGGTTTTCTAAGAGGCAGCTGTTTCTCTCTCTGTTCCTGTTTCAGCCGGGGTCACTTTCTATTGAGGGACTTGTGTGATGGGACTCATGATCCTATTGTCTGTGTTTTATTGGGTCTGGGGATGGAATAGGTTCCTTCCCTTGAGCGCTAATGTGGTTTGTTACATAAGAATGAAAATCATTTAGGCCAGAAGATCCAGCAGCAGATACCACATGGAGGTGAGATAAGTTACCTCCTTCGCATGGAGTGAGCACAGAAAGATGCAACACTAGAATTTCAGAAACAGGCCAGCAGGCATGTAAATGTGTTCACAAATCTCCAGGCTTTTTTAATAGACGTGTTATGTCAAATATATTCCCGTCTAATTCACAGCTAATTGAATTTGGGTAGCCAAGGCATGTTTAGTTAATATTTTCCTACCTGGGATTAGTTTTAAATGCTATACATGGAATAAGTTCTTCCTGTGCACAATGCTGTGGAGACAAAACTGTGTCCCAAGCAAACAGGAAAAGACAAAAGGAGAGCGGGCACGAAGTGCTGGAATGGGCTCTCTGGTGATGTGCAGCAGGGCTGGGGCTCAGGCAGGAGAAAACTCAGATGAACCCCAGGCCACTGCATCTCCACCACTCTAAATTGCTTTGAAATACAAATACTCACTGCCACAAACGTAGGGATGGTACATGGACATGGGAATGTGTTTTAGAAAAGCAACTCAAAAAATACTGAAGTTTCTCTTGTGAAGCTTTTATCTGGCATGATTAAGCAGTTCCCTGGCAAGTGGATGCACAGCCACGGGCTGGGGTTGTGGGTTCTGCACCTTTCACTCTCCAAGTTTGGATCCAACCTGAAAAGCATTTTGCATTTTGATATCTGGGTAACCTTAAAGTCTGAGTGTGAAAAATGAAAGGAAACATTAGAAAAATCTTTATCATTAACGTTGAGAACATTCCTTATCCATCTTGAAAAGGGGAAACGGGAGGTAACAGGCTTCGTGTGCCTCCTCCCTACTGAGGAAACTTCTCTGAAGGAAGTTTTCTACTGTATTTCTCTGATACAAATATGCAGATTTTCTGAGCTCTATATGGCAGGCTTGATAGGCAGTGTCAAAACAATATATGTGATAGGTTGACTCATTCCTGTGCTTTATCCCAGCTGGGTAACATTAACAACTGGGAAGTGCTACTGGGTTGGACTGGGAGGTCCAGAACCGAATGAGGCTCTTCAGTGTGGTGTGTGGGTGTGACACAAATGTTCTCATTTCCTTGGGACCAGCAGGTGAGGACTGGATTCCCTGTTCTGGAACTGGAAATAACCACTCCTGTCTGCTGGGACGTGGGGGTGTTACCAGGAATGCTGAGCTCTGGTGTTCCCAGTGCCAGGGGGGTGACAGGCCAGCCTTGGCATGGAGCCCTTACCTGCTCTGGGGAGCAGGTGGCATTTGCAAACCTGGCAGATTGGCAGCCTCAAATGGTAGAAATCAAGACATCTCTCACCCTTTGCCTCAAAGAACAGAAACAGCTCAGCATTTTAAGGAGCAGGAAAGGCTCCAACTCCCACCCTGCCCGGCTCAGTGGCTTTGGTTACTGACACAGAGGAAGACCATGGCAGTAATTTTCACTGGGAAGGTTTTAGAAGTGATGGCCACACCATAAAAAAAATTATCCACAGTCCAGTTGCACTAGAAGAATCTGAAGAGAGTTTCAGTTCTTGCCTGTTTTATTTTTCCTCCTGTTACCTGCCAAGCAGACAATCAGTAGTGTTAATGTGGCTGCTGAGAGGTGCCATGAGGGTGCAGGCAATTCAGAAAAAAGCAAGGCATTCCAGGAAAAAAAAATACATATACCTTGCATCTTTGATTGTTGTTGGTTTCTAAGACCGTAAAAAACCACCCACAATTCATATTTTCTCTTGCAGTGTTTCTTCAATACTATCATTATTATTATTATTATTATTATTAATATTAATATTATTAGTTTGGCTGTGCAAAGGGAGAACTGAGGTTGATTTTAAGGTCCAATTTCCTTTCTCCTGTTGTGTTCCCAAGGTAACTCTATTGACTTCTTTTAAAGGCAGTACTTGGGAAGTCAGTGGGGTGAGATATGTGCACCGGGGGGCATTCCAACCTCACAAGACCATCTGGTGAAGTTCCTTGTGGAGGTGATGGCTCAGGGCCGTGCTTTGCAGCAGAGGGGGCAGTCTGTGAGGAAATTTTCTAATGAGTTGGCTTGGATACTAGGAAAAATCAGCAGACAAGATTGGCCTGTATCACTTTGCTATGTTGGGGAGAATTATTCCTCCTGGGCTGTGCTGAGCCATCCCCACCAGGCTGCAGTGAACCCAAGGACCACTGGTTGTGCTCACCTGTGGTCACAAAGGCACTTCATCTCAGGGCTGGAAATTGAAACCCAGAGGTTCAGCCACAAAGCCAGTTCTCCTACCTGCCTGCCTTTTTAAAATCAAAATAAAATAGTGTAAAATGAATTGAAAATCCCAGCCAAGACCTGTTCTAGCAAGGGGTTATGCCACTGAGTGGTACAGCAGCTTTTCTGACATCAGTTCTTTTTTGGTTTTTAATCTATTTCACTTCACCTCCATTTGACCTCATCCATTAGCAGCTGGAATTGTCTCTCTGTTACCTGCTAAAGAGACAGCCAGGGGAGGTTATTACAGTCAAAATGCAGGCTTGCCCAAGGAAAGATGGAAGGAACCTTGCAAGAGTCAAGAAATGTTGAACATATTCTCATTTTGCTGTGGTTGGCCCAAGGAACAGGAGAGGAGGTTTCATGCCTTAAAATGAACGAGGTCAACAACTTGCACCGTGCATGCCAGCAGCAGCACCATGGAATGTATCAAACAGCAAAAGGAGAGCCAAAAGAAGGAATCAGAGCTTCTTGAGACACGCACCTGTGAGCAGCAGGGTTTCATAGCTCCCAGTTCCCACCAGGTGAAGCGGGACAGGGATGTCCCTCCCCTAGGCAGAGGTGGGTTCATGCCAGTAGGGCCATCTCCCAGCAAATGGTGAATTGCCACCACCAGGCTCAATAGTCTCTCTTGTAGTTAAGAAAAATATCATCTGGCATATCTGTCTTGAAAGATTGCCAAGCCTTACCTCTGAATGCATGTTTTACTCGGGAGTGATTATGTGCAAAAGATAAATAGAAAACAGTTTCGGTTTTAGCTGAAAATAAATTGATGCTAAGAATTTGCAAAACAGCCTCTTCCCTGAATTAAAGTAGTCCTTTTGGAGACATCTCTATACTCTCTTCTTCAGCAAGTTGGGCGGTTTTTTTTCCCCTGATCTCTTTATCTCTCTGCTCCTTTCCTCCCTCCACCCACCCACACAATTCCTTTATTTTCTTCTTTACACCATTTCCCAACCTATTTTCTTTTGCATATTTGAAAGCAAGAAATTAGTTGGAAATCTCAAAGAGCTGTGAGATTTTCTGTTCTACACTATCAGAGAGCTTTGAGCCTGACTTGTTCAAATACTCCTCATCCCTCCCATTGCCCTTCCAAACTCCTCTGTGCCAAAAAGGTCACAGGGAGGAGCCCTGGGCCCCTCTCACAGTCTCTGTCCTTGGTGGTCTTGCCCATTCCTTGGCTTCATTTTAGTGTTCCTTCCAAAGCAAGGCTGGGAACGAGTGATCTGGAGGGGGAAACACGTTCCCAACTCTGAGCAGGAGCCCAGCCCTTTGGAAAAGAGGATGGTGCAGTATTGTTGCATGATAATGGGCTGGATTTGAGGAGTTTGGATCATTTCTGTGCCCTTGCACATGCAGACATGGAACCATATTGCTGGTGTAACTTGTGACTGTGAAAGAGGCCACAACCTTGGCATATGCACCCCTTTGCATTTACAATTTATGCACATTTACCATTTTTTTAAGTATACTGGGAACAGAGAATGGTACATCTTCTGCATAAAAATGAAAAGTAACTGAAAACCTGTTATATGCTCTATATAGCTCTGATCAGAGGGGGAAAGATGACTGCAGATTTGTGGTTGACAGCCTTCAGAAAAGGTTCAACAGAGTGTGAAAATTGACATTTAGCAAATAGCAATTCAGCTTTCATTTTTTGTGGAGCTACTTGAAATAAACGGCAGGTTTTAAAAAAAAATGTTTGGTCACTTGTTACATTGGATGTTGCTTGTCTCATTACTGCAGTTAATTAAAAGGTGGACAATAAGTCAAAGCCAGAGTCAATAAGTTTGTTAATAAAGATTTAATTTGGTGGAATCATTATAAATTGTGACTGTACAATGAATGGATATGCCACAGGAATGTGAGTGTCTGAAGGTCCATAAATGGGTTTTCAAAAATACCCATCAGGTTGTAGCCAATTTGTCATGCTAAATAAGCTCTTCAAATCCACTTAGGCAAGTGTGTACATGTTTCCAAAGGGTATCACCACTGAGTAGATGATGCATACAGACACACCTTTCCTTTTCCAGCAGGTTTTTTTATTCTGCTGTTTCAAATCCTTTTTAGCTTTGTTATCTCTGTATTCCTCATTGTAAGTGATTTGCTATTAACGCCAGTCTTTTTAGAAGGAATCAAATAAATCATCAGAGAAGAGAAAGAGTAAATCATCGCTGCAGTGAGTGCTGGAGGCTGAACCTGAGCACTACCCATGTGAGATTTTAATCCGCCTGACCCTTTTCCTTGATGGCTGACCAAACAGCAGGTGAAAACCCCACGGCAGGCAAACTTCAGAAATAATTTTAAAATGAAAATCTAGATCGACATCTCTTCTCTTCCTCAAGCAGTTCTGATGCAGGAGACTGCCTGCAAAGCCTGATGCTAATGACTGCAATATTTGCATAGCTCTGCACCCCTGCCAGTAATCCTCTCGCTGGAGTACGCTGGGTTATCACAGGAAAGCAATTTCTCTGTCAGGGATGACATGCTGGTCTGCTCTGCAGGATTTTTCAATACTCGGAAAAACAGGAGAGTAAGATAAAAAAATTACATCGGGCTGCCTTCTTCCAAAGTAAAGCAGAAGAGCAAATCGTGAAAGTAGCCGAGATTTGGCCCAAATTCATCCAGCCACTGACTGCACGTGACAGTCACCCCAAAACAGAGCACCATGTACTGTCTATGTTAAAAATACTGTATGGGTTCACCCAGCAAGTTCTCTCTGACTCAAGTATCCATCTTTTCATTGGGTTTTACCATTTTAGCCTAACTCAGGTGGCTTTTGTCCTCCTGCCACCATGCAGCAGCCAGTATAAACTTCAGGACAAAGCTGATTGAAGCCTGAACCGTCCCCTCCAGGACAACATCGCTGTCCCTGTGCCAGTGGCTCGGGGTTGCTAGGAAATGTAGTGGCCCTACAGATTTCCTCTGTGATGTGTTCATCTCCTCTGTGTTTCTGAGGGCAGCGCTTTGTTAGACATCGGGTAGCAAACGGTGTCAGTGGCCCCAAGGAAGGGCCACAACACTCGGTTCTTTCTCTCCCCCCGGCACAGTCACAGCGCATCAAGTTAATACCCAATCTCAGCAGCATCTTCTGCAATTCTGCTTGAAAGGGTTTCTTCCAATTTATGCCTTTTAATTAGAAGCTTTCAGCCTGTAATTAGAAACTTACACCAGCCCAACCTTTGTTTCTTAAAAAGTGCATTTGTGGTTTAGGCAATTATGCTAACATGAAAAGTAATTATTTTTCTCCATGTGTGAAATGAGTGTGGTCGTTAATGCAGCCAACAAGAGGAGGAATTTATTTTCTTTCGATTTGTTTTAATTTATTGCAAGAAGTTACGTAACAAGCAAAATAAATAGGTGGTTTAGGTAGTAGATGAGGTGTATGTAACTCTGAGTTGGTTTAGGGAGTGCAGGGAGCCTGTGGGCAGTGGGATCCGAGGCACAGCCGATTCCAAGCCCCCTGGTTACCACACACAGGTTATCCGTGAAGAAATTTCCAGACTGTTATTTGAGCAGTTTTGACCCGGACTATGTAACTGTTCAAGAAGCTGTGGTCAGGTTTTTGTAATAAAAATTATTATGGGCTCTTCAGTGCCAGCCAGTGGCATCAATAGCAGCACTGTGCCTTGGTTAGAGCCCAGCCTGCCCTGTGATAATGTCATTTTCTGTCCCAGTTCTGAGCGTGCTAAGAGATGGGGCCTGTGTCCTTTGGATTCCTGCAGCCAGAGCTGACTCTGCTCCTGAATGTCACAGCATGGCTGGTTACTGTCAGAGATTATCACAGAATGGTTTGGGTTGGAAGGGACCTTCAAGATCATCTCATTCCACCCGCTGCCGTGGGCAGGGACACTTCCCACTAGACCAGGTTGCTCCCAGCCCTGTCCAACTTGTCCCTACCATGGCAACAGACAGGACTCTCTTTCCCCTGTGGGCTGGATTTTCCCCGTCGCACCCAGAACTGCTGTGGTTTATTAATCAAGGCGTGGTCAGCAGTGCACAGCAGCTCTGCCCCAGCTCAGGATGAGGCTTCTGGCTACTCAGCAGCTTCCTCTGGCCACAGTCAGGTGCTGTCACGTGGAGGTTTCCCACCACATGGCACACAGATGGCTCTGGGTGTCCCAGCTTGTCAGTTAAGGCTGAAAGATGGACCCACCCCCAGGTGAGGAGAGGGACGTTGCAGTCATCTCTACACTTGGAATAGGAATAATTACTTTTACATCCCTGAATCCTTTCTCTGTCTGCTTAAAAGCATCATCTTTTTAAACCACATCTGTATTTACCACACATCATGTTCAACTATCTCCCAATTTCTATGATAATTTCCCTCCTTGATTTATAAGCAAGAGCATTTTTTAATTATCCAGATGATTTTAATTTTCTCAGCCATACCTCCACTTCGTTAAACATTAATCTTGCACTTTTTTCTTAGACAATCTCTGCCCTTCACCACTTCTCCAGTTCATAATGAAACTAGATCTCAATGGTGTTACACAGTCATTTTTCTCCCTAGATTAATTTGATATCTTCTGCTTGATCTCAGGTTTTGTCTCCTAAATACTGTATTTGGCTTCTGGTAAACTATTCCAGAAATTACTTTAAATGTAAAAAAAGAAAAAAAATACCCTAAGACATTTAAGACAACTTTACATAATTATCTAGCCTTCAGCAGTTCCTGTGCTGTAGCACAGTAGGCAATCACAGAGAATTTAGAAATGTATTTTGACTGCTCCATGTTTTCCTAGTTTTACAGTTTTTTAGTGCTGTGAATAAGCCTCAGCTAGTGCAAAGTGTACTGAAGACTGCAACAGGGGATTTGCAGTGTGGTGGGAGGAACCATGTGCTCAAACTTCTCCTCTTGCTGAGGAATGGCATTTTTTTGGAGGGAGGATAAAAGCTGGTTCTCACCTGCTTGGTGCTGCAAGACAATACCCTGCCTACAAACTCCTCTGATTACACATTCCTCTAGATCCTCTCAAATCTTCTTTTAGTATTAGCTGAGCATCTTCCTGATGCTGGCTGTGACCTGCTTTGTGATGGTTTCAAGCCGCTGCTGTTGGTTAGCCCCTCTCACAGAGTTGTGGTCTCTGAAGAGATAATAAGGTATGTCCATTGCATGGTCAGGAGAGTATTGTTTTAGCATGAACTCTCTTCAGGAAAAGTTCATTAAACACAGTACCCATAACTCAAACTAGGTGAAAAATGCATAAACTGGTCCATTGGGCTCTGAGATGAAGTTACCAAAACCAGCAGCAGATTTATTACACTGCTGGTGATGAAGCATTTCTTGAAGCTGTAAGAGCTGTATTTAAAAAAGAAGAAAGAAAAGTACTAAACACTAGGTTCCCTATCCAAAGAAATAGCAAAGCTTACAAAGTTAGCACAAGGGTAATTCCTTTCTCAACTTCTTTTTATCTTTCTCTTGACTCAGCTTTGTATGAAATCTCTTCAGCATCTGTGTTGCCCAAATACAGAGGAGAAAATTTGTTGCACCCCCTGCCATTTGAACCAGACTTCTCTCTAACTCAATTAGAAAACTGTAATTTCCAATAAAGCATCATTAGACCTCTGCACCTGTCAGGTCTCTGATAGATTTAGGTGGGTTTTGCTTGGGAATTAACCGTGGTTTGTGGATATAGCTAAAATAATTTTCATTTACTGTTCACTGTATCACATTAGTAATTGCATAAGGTTTTGGACCCCCAGCCATAACAATCGCTTTCAGATTATGGCTGCACTGGAATTGTCACTTATTAGATTTGCAGCATGAGCACTGGAAACTGTGTGGTGATGCACACTGTCAAACTAACCAGTATTTACAGCGATAGGCAGGATTTACAGTTGGTTGACATGATAATAATATATCCTTGTTTACTTCTCTAATTAATGTTTCTAAAGAAAATACCCTGGAAACCTTCCATAAGCAAGATTTATTTCTGTTGATTGAGACTGTAATCAGATGTCCCTATTCAAACAGTAATTGGTGTGCTTCATTAACATGTAATTGAAAACAAGATTTGTGTCAATGCTAGGCAATAAGTAACAGGGATACATATTTTCTTATTAGTGATGATCTCTGCTGTAAACTCTCAGAGTGCTTTCTGCTTTTGTATTGTGCCACTTAGGTCATATTTTGTCAAAATCATGGTGTCTCAGAAAAAGGCATCGTGCATTTTCCCCTTTGGATTTTAACCTCTCTCTGATGTACCAAGGCCAGCTCCCTTTTTTTTTTCTATTTCCTGCTTTGTATCAGACTCACTGTTCATGCCGTATTTTAACCTATGTTCTTCTCATGAAATGACAATACCAGTAGGAAGGAATTCTAGTGATGAGGGGTGAAGCTCAGGGCAGAGCCTTTTGGTCTTTGGGAGATGACAAGATTTTGTTTGAATTCATGTTCACTTGAGGTTTTCACCTGGTGAATCCAGGCTCAACCTGTTGTTCCTCCTCCCAAACATTTTTCTGTTCCACTACAAGCAAAGACAATTAAAAAAAATGTTTCTAAGCATTCTAAAAATAGGAACTAACCGTGGCTTCTTTGCAATTCAGTAAAACCTAATTAACTTCCAGTTAATAGGGAGAAAAACATTGTGTTTTGTTCTAGGAGTAGACATATATGAGGTAACGCAGAAATAATGAAGTCAGAAGTGTAAGTCACTGTGAATGGGTGATCCCATTGATTTCATTGAAACAAGGGAGTTAAAATTGAAAACAAATTTCAGCCCGAGATGCTGGTTCATTACCAGCAAATTGATGGAGCTCCGTGTTTACTTGCTGGCATAATTCACCAATTGTATGAGATGTAAGCAGGCACAGTGCTAGCATTGGCTAATTTTATGCTCAACGTGAATCTTATGGCTGGTCAGATGGATACCATAAGAAATAATTAGAGTCATTAGAAGTAATGGGCTACAGCTGCAGTAATACATGCTCTATTCTCAGTCCAGAGGTTTCTAAGCAAAATTAAATTAGCTCCTGTTACCACACTGCTGCATCATATGCTCCTCACCTCCTGAGCATGAACTTCTCTTTCCAGTTCCATACTGCAAGCAGCGTTTGTACCCCACACAGAAAAAAGCCCCTTGTGGGGACAAGGAATTCTGAAGCTTGAGGCCCTTTCTTGTTTAAAAAAAAAGAAAAAAGGAAGTGATAAAATGAGAACAATTACAAAGTGGTAGCAGAAGGTCCTCAGCTCACATTAGCTCCTTTGACATGTTGAGGATCATCCCTTTTTTTTTTTTGTTGCAGCTTTTGATGCATGGCACAGGTTGCCAGTCACGTTTGCATCAGTGCTGGAGCTGGGTGAATTTTCTCCCCGAACTATTTACATTAAATTTTACTTTTTAACAGAATTATGTCCACTGTATTGGAAGCACATCAGCAGCCTCCAGCTGCAGATGATACTGCCTTCACATCTTTAATACCCTCTTTTTTTTCCCCAAATTCAAAAGGCTGTTCAGAAGAGTAAGGAAAATGCTGCATTATCCTGGAGGGGGTAAGGGGAGGGACAAGAAGGAAATAATGCCATGGTACTGAAGTGATTAATGTGACTGTTTATGATGAAGGAAATGAAAACTAGAAATCTGGGTAAGTAATGATCTTTCCAAGTGAATGACTTTCTCTGGAACCACAATACAAACTCATGCGCTGATCTCCTTTAAATTATTGCTAAAATTCCCAAAGCAAGGCAGGGATGACACTGAAATTTTTTTCTGCCTTGTTGAGTTTCAGGAGCACAGAATTTCCGGCAGTTTCCAGGGGTTTTGGAGAGATCAGTTGTCGATGTGCCAGCCATTTATCCCTGGCCATGGTAACTTCCCTGGCCTCAGTTATTGCAGGATCTAAATGCTTCACAACTGCTAATATATTTATCTTTCCATCCTCCCTATGGAGGTGGGAAATGCTATTACCTCTGTTGCAGAACTAAGAACTGAGATTAAGGGTCAGATTTGTTATGGCATTTAGGTGCTCAATGGGATTTTCAAAAGTAGCTAACACCCATTGTAATAAGTGGAACTTGGGAACTTGAATAGTTCTGAAAATCCTGTTACTTGTGCCTTTTTAAAAAAAAAAAATAGACTTATATGACACCTTGGGATCCAGAGGAGTAGCTCCCATGTTGTGGGGAGTCACCCAGACAGGAGAATGTCTCTTCATCCACCTCCTAGGAGACTGCAGGTGGACAGGAGCAATTTCATGGCAGTAGCTTATCTCAGTGCTGAATTCAGCAAGCTGTAACTGTGCACAGCAGTGCATTTACTCTTCTTGCCCAGCTCTGTGAGAGAGGTCAAAATCCAGTCCTGCAAATACTGAAGCAAAAATAAGCAGCACCCATGGTCAATAAAAAGGGCTTATGTGCCAATTGCTGGGATGGAAAATTCAAGAGCAGGAGCAAATAATGAAACAATCTATATTCATGCAGCCACCTTTCCAGCCTACTGCTCTAAGTACAGGCTTACACCTCACCAGGAGATGGGAATCCCACTAAAAGCTCTGGAGTATCACACTGGAAAACAAATGTTGATTTTGAACAAATTATCTGTTCATCTCTAAATAATTTTCTTTCATTATTAGTCTCCAAATTGGTTCTGCTCTGGAAGGCAGAGTTAGGTTTAAAAGCAGAGCATCTCTTAAACGCCTGCTTCAAATGAAAGTGTTCAGTAAACATTGCTCAAACCCCCATAAACTCCTCAACTGCTTTCTCTGGCTTTGCATAGATTTTTCAGCTCCTGGTTTATGGTCAGGTGTCTCAGGGATTCATTCAGGATATCAGAAAATTATCAAATGAAATCCCCTACAAACATGTGCCCCTTAAATGACAAGGAAACAATTTTGAAGACCTTTCTGTCCTCCTTTACAGTAGCATAAACTGGGACAAGAGTCCCATGAAACAGATGGATTTACACCAATATGGAACATGGAGGAGAGAGGAGAGTCAGGCTCCAAACCACAGCACAAGCACAAAGTCATGTGGGCTGCAGCCCAAGGTTTTCATCACTGGAAGAGCTGCACTTTGCTGTTGTAGTACTTTCGATCATTTCCATAGCTTTAAGGTTCTAAAAAGATCCCTGGGCTTTAAAATTGTATTTTCAGCATTAAAGGGTTCGGTTGGGGCTGACTCGGTGAGTCAGCAAGATTGCAGCTGTCTGAGGTAGTGATTTGGGATGGTGGAGTGGGGGTCAGCTCAGTGAGGGGGGTGATGGAGCAGCAGCAAAAGCCCCAGCTGTTGGTGTGTCCTTGTCCCACGTCACACCACGGGCTGTTGGGAGGTGCTGGAGAGGGTCCTTTGTGCCTCCATGAGGAAAGAAGTTCTGCATGGATTTGAATGTGTCCAAAAATCACCTGGGTTTCAACAGCGTTTGTAAGTTGTTGTTATTCCACTTCTTCAGGTGGAGGAGGGAGAATAGCTCCGTCGCTTCATTAGAAGTGAAAGAGAATAAAACTTTGGGGCAATGTCATCTAGGACACTCCAAATCCTTGGTAGCTTATTCAAAGCTTGAATTTCAACTCAGTTTGGTGTTCAGGGGACCTGTGTGCACAGGGAAAGACGTGCAAGAAGGTCCTCTATTGATCCTCCCCCACCACGGGAAGACCTCCACAGATTTCCCAGCTCTCCTCACTCACCAGTAAAAGTGTGGGACTGGGAGGCTGCTCCTGTACAGAGCAGGAATTGAGTGCTGCTGCAAATCAGTGTGTTTGCACTGTGGTGTCTGAACTCTGTTTTGCACTTAGGAGATTTATTTCTCAGTGGATAGAAGAGCTAAAAGATTAACAGATGAACAAATATATTGAGACAGCCAGGACATCAAAGAAATTGGAGAGTCACTGAGACACTGGAGAGCTGGGGAGTCACCTGGCCATGTTCTTAGTAATTATTTTATCCTCAGATTAGCTCAGCTGTCTTGGGATTTGGACACATCCTCTGGTGGATTTAGCTACATGATTTAAGATATAACTGGCCCCAGCTCTCTGCTGCTCCTCCTGAGGATCCTGCCTGTGGAGCAGAGGGAATGTGTGCCTGCATTCCAGCCACTGCAGCACAGAACCTGGGGGCTTAGGGCAAGCAGAGGGTCCTTTGTTTTTCAGGGCAAACACTAGCCTGTGAGGTACACCAAGGGTGAGAATGTGCTGTATCCCTGGGCAGAAATCTCCAGAGAAAATACGGATCAGACAGCTTTTTGTCCTCCGTGCAATCTGCAATTCAGTCAGGCAGGGAAAAAAAGTGAGTTACAGCAATCCTAACCTCAGGTCCCTCATACAGGAACCAGCTGAGGGGTGATAGTAGTGGAAGGAATCAGAAGAAGGTTTACATAAAATGTGGCTTCCCTGCAGGAAACAAAAAGCAGCTCAGAAGGGTTGTGCAGAGGCTGCTAACCATGAGACCATGCTCATTCCTTGGGCTGCATATGCCTCAATTGCTCCCTGAAATTTAGATTTAGTTAAGTCAGCCAGGAAATTATGGATGAGTTTGGGGTCTTGAGGGAAACGTGTTCAAAAAGCAGCGCTGTGAAGACACTGAAAAGAGGGAAAGTCGTAACTTGAAAAGTGCCACACAGAGGGAGCTGTGCCTGTGCTTTATTGAACTGTTGGCTGCAATAAATACAGCTGAATTCCCTCAGTCTCCCATAATGTTGTCTCAGTACCAGCAGGAGTCCATTTAAGAATACACTTACTTGCACAAATGATTATATATATGGAGAGCAGAGAAAGAGCTGATGCAGGCAAACCCTGAGAGCTGCCCAAGAGAGCTGGGGGTGGTGCTGGGCTGCCCCGTGCTCAGCTTTGGTCGGTGCTGCCAGCCCAAAACAGGCAAAGCAGAGGAGCTTCTGTTCCAGCCCTTCCATCTGCTTCACCTGCAGAGGCCAGACTCTAGATTTTGTGATGGTACAGTAAATAAATGGTCGTAAAATGAACTAAGAGGATATTCTCAAAGAGGGAGATTTGTTTATTACCATTTGCAGTGCGGAGAGTAATAAGAGACTGCATTATAAATAAGAAAGAGACAAGTATAATAGAAGACCTAAAAATGGATGATGAACAAGGAGGACTGAACCTTGTGCTTCTGCACTTCATAGCATTAACCCCAATTGCCTGAAGTAAAAGGTCTGGCTGTGTAACAGTGCTGTGACAGGGCTGTGCAGTGTATCCATGGTTAGGAGGGGCTGAAGCTCTGCAGAGCACATGGTCGTGCCTGGTGTGATGTGAGCCTAGGACTGGAGACCATGAATTTTGGGGTCTTCAGCCTGATTGTTTTCATTGATTTCCTTGTACCCTTAAACCCTTCCAAACCTCCCATCACAGCAAGTCAGGAGAACTAATTTATTCCTGCTCAGACAGTGGTTTGAGGAGGAGAAGTACTTGCACTAAAAATAAGAGCAAGCTGACCATGGGGGCAGCTTTACTGCCCCTTTTCTCTTGGTCCAGCATAGCAAAGCTGGCGTGGAACGTTAGCAGATCAGATCTGTGGTGTGTTTTACCACACCGTGCATGAACCTTTTCCTCTGAAAGCAGGTGAGAACCTGAACATCAGCAGGGTCTGAGGTGCAGCAGTGCAGCACAAACAGCCTGAGCCTGAGCAGGAGCATTGAGCCCACGGGGCTGTGTAACCCCTCTGTGTTCCAGGCTGGAGTCGCCCACGCGCGCGCTGGTGATGGAGGCTCCGAAGGGCATCGAGATCAACGCCGAGGCCGGCAGCCTGAAGGCCACGTGCAGGACAGAGCTCAGGCTGGAATCCAAAGATGGAGAGGTAAGCGAAAAACGCCAAGCCCTGCAGCAAAGCCAAGGCAAGGCACGGATCCCCTGCAGAGCTGCAGCCCTGTGGGTCACCGAGCCGCTGCGTTTGAGACGCTGGTGTGAAAGCCCAGGGGCAGTGGGCTCTCCTGACTTCAGTGCTGCTCACTCTGACTGAACACACCCCATGCAAATGAGGCTCACTCCGTGGCAAAGGCTGATTCATTATTTTTAAAGTGAATGGATAATAGCATCTGTTGTTCCAGCAGATTTATGCAGCTGTAAAATGCACAGTGCTCCTAAATTCTTTGTTTCCTTGTCACTTTAAAACAAGATTTACTTGGCCAACATAATTAAATCTTTTATCATATTTTTTTTATAAGAGCTTAATTCGCTGGTACTGATCTGAAAAGCTTTTGTGGCTGATGTTTCATTCTGGAAAGAAAGGGAACATTAGGAGACACAGGCTGTTGCACTGGAGAAACTTCCAAAGGGGAAGAGAGAATAATTAAAACTGATAACATAGAGCAAAATTAAAATAGATGTTGAGTTAAGAGTTGTTGACACTCTTCTGGTGTCACAAAATTATGTGGGCACATGGTTCTTATCCCCTCCTCCTGCCACGATGATGGAAGACACCAAAGGATGTGGCTGAGGAGCTCCCAGTGGGGAAACCACTGAGAGCCTCATCAGGAGGAGCTGCCCATGGAACACAAACCTCCAGGCAGGAGGGCTCCCACATAAGTTAATATTTACCTATCTTAGTGTCAGGGGTAATAAAATAGAATGACTTTTTCATTGCAATTTCTGTTACTTCTAAACATTTGCATTTTAAGACAGTCCAAACCTAGATCATGGGTGTTAACCAAAAAACCTCTGAAAAATACCAAAAAAACCCTACCTAATACATTAAGATTGAAATCGAAGGCATTTCACAACTTCAAGTAGTTGCTTTCAATGCTAAGTTGCCTTTAAAATGTGTAAATTGACTTCTATCTTTCAGGACATTAGATGGTTAGATACTAAAACTGGGGATTTTAACTGTAATTCCAAGTACTATCAGTTGCCCCCTGTTATTCTGGGGTTCAGGTTATTTTACTGTGTTCTGGCTGATGTCAGAGCACTCCCCTGCAGCTGCCACGTGTCTGAGAGTTGCCACATGTTGTTTACCTTATGTTGTTTTGTAAGGAGGAATTTAGGTCTGTTACAGCATTTAAGTTATTTTTAATATACACCAAAGTGTTACACATATACATAAAATATGCATAAAATATACATAAAATGTGCATTAAATATACATAAAATATACATAAAAGTCAGTGCTGGGAGCCTGCAAGCATAACTGGCAGTGGGATCACGGTGACAGAAATCCTGATGGAGGAGCAGCGTGGTTGGATGGGTGTGAACCATCCATGCTCCCCATCTGACAGTGGGGTACCTGTGGTTGGGTCAATCCAAACCTGGGATTGGATTCCTGGGAGGTGTCCCAGGAAGCCACGAGCCGAGAAAACACGGTGGGTACATCAGCAGAAACAAACTGGAGGTCGTGGTGAAGGCAGATAATGTGCTCAGCCAGATTTGTATCAGACTTTCCCATCCTAAAACACTTCCCTACCCAGTTTTTGTAGCAGCTGAGTTGTCTGGAGGAAGCTTCTTTAAATACAGCATCAGAAATAACAGCTCTCTGCTAATTCTTTCTCTTTTTTTTCCTCCCTCTCCCCACCTCTGACTTCAGATAACGTTGAATTCTGCAAAAATCAAACTACCTAACTTGCCTCAAGGATCTTCCTCTTCTGCAGGGTCCAGGCAAAAAATCTACGAGCTCTGTGTGTGTCCCAATGGAAGGTTGTTCCTGTCTCAGGCAGGCAGCAGCTCCACCTGCCAGATAAACACGAGCGTCTGCCTTTGAGAGACAATTTGCGGTGGGGCATCGCAGGCAGCACAAAAGCCAGTTCTGGTCTCACAGATCCAGCTGCCAACTATTTTTACTAGAACACAGAAAGCCTATCAAAGACTTTTTTTGTGTGTGCGCGCGCGTGTGTGTGAATATATATATAAAAAATATATATATAAGATACATATATATATATCCTCTGTGTAAAACGATGTTTCAGTACAAGGAATCCCAGGGTGACCCTGTTACATTTGTGTAGCATTTCTCTCCTTCCCACACCAAAATTTACTGGTACAATCTGCTGAATTGGATCTGATGCTCCCCTGGCCCCTTCTGTATTAATACAGTGCAGTGATCACCCCTCGTTTTTGATCATGTTCTCAGAGCAATGGGATTGCTGGCTGAGCAAGACCCTGGAACCAATGCAGACCCACCAATATCCAAAGGGAAGAGAAGCATCTCTGATTATTTTTGCACCCTTAAATCAGTGGCATGAAAAATAAATGATTCTAAAAACAACAAAATAGCCAGATGTGCTGTGCGATCACCTACAGTGAACCAAGATACCTGAAGTTAAATTACTCTTTAATTATCACCTGAAGTATCTGTTGGGAGAGATGGATGCACTTGGCCAGCTGAAAAGTCCAGACCTTCTTGCTGAAATAATAAATGTAATTTTCCGAAGGGGTTCAGCACTTGCCTGTGCATGGCCAAGGATGCCTTGTGCTATTCAGGTGTGACACATCAGGTCCAACACTAACCTAAAATCATCTCTGTGCTGGCAAAACTTGTCTTTTATTTAGTTATTGGAAGGAAAAAGATTGTGAAAGTTGGACTAAATAGAAAAATCCTGAACCTCTTCTGTTAACAGGTGTCCTGGACCACCCTACACACTCCCCATTAACACCTTTAATTTTGAGCATATTTGGTGTGAAGGTGTGAAGATTTAAGATTTGGACATTGGCTAAAATACCTGTAGAAACAGAAAATCAACTAGAAACTGAGAAAATCATCAAATTAAGTGTATAATATAGGTGCTACACCAGAATTTTTGTCATCTTTCTTTTCAAGATATACAGTCCAAGGTCACTTAGATTTGGTGGAGACTGCAAATATCAGAGATGCTGGCAATGAAAAGACATTTTTTAAGGATTTTTAAAGATTGTGACAAAGCCAGATTACTGAAAGCAAGGGCTTTGGATGCTGGTTCCTCTAGAATTTGAGTCCCCCAAACTCTGTGGTTGAATCTTATATGGTTGCATTTTTCCTGATTTTAAAGTCTAGGAGTCATGGGCAGGACAAAACACAAAAATCTGATCTGTTAACATTATTTTCACTTTAGAAGTTTTGGAAAATAATAAGAAGAGTCCAGATCATTGAATTCTGACCCATAATTTCATCCACATGCATGTAAAAATCCTTTAAAAAAACCCAAATATACGAATTAAAGCAAAAGTTCTCAAGTCACAGTAAATCTCACGAGGACAGCAAGGTTTCTAAGCCACTGAGATGCTTTTGAAATATTACCTCATGTGCAAATAAGACAGATCTGTGCCCATCCCTAGTGATATCTAACCAAAGCTAGTATTCTTCAAGTGATCTTCAAGATAAAATATAGCTGACAGAAATCTTTAGAAATCATTTAGCCCATTCCCTTTTTTTACAGCTTTTCACATATTTTCTTGTGGTCTCGAGAGTACCAGGGTTTGATTTTTTTTTTTTCTTTTTTTTTTACTTGTTAAGGTTACTGTAGCTGGGAGGTAGAAGATAANTGGGGTTTCGAAGGTCCCAGGGGTTGTTTTTTTTTTTTTTTTTTTTTTTCTTTTTTAATGAACAATTCTGGCTTAATCCAAAACTGACTGGACTCAAAGAGAAGACTTCTATGGAGTTTAGATTAGATGTGTTCCTGCCTAAAAAAGCAGCACTCCCAAAAAAATTAACTCCTGAAAGAGGATTGAATAATTTACTTTTATTTCGGTCATGCTTTCCGATGAATTGACGAATTCAAACTATTTGTTAATGAATGATTCCTGTAATTTTTATGTCTTGAGTCAACGTTTGAATGCAAAGGGTCACCCAGGGTAACAATTGTATTGGGACACAGGACTATACCATCTCTGTTCAAAGAGGGGAATTGTGCCTATGCCTTAAGTCAATGCACTCAGCAAGGAGAAGCACATCATATTTATCTTGTTATTAAATCTAGTTTATTTGGGGGGAGGGGCAGGAGGGTGTCTTGGGAACTGGTTGTGCAACTTGAAACAGATATTAATGAAATACATTAAGACTGTAGGGGCACCTAGAATGATACAGACTTTTTTTTTTTTTTTTGCCATGTTAAATATAGCAAAATACTCTGTATGTTACCTCTGGGACCGTGACTGAAGTCCCATTCATAGTCCTACATTTACTGTAGAATTTTTCCTCGTTTCATTGAATACTGATCACGAACATCAGAGCAAGCATGGCCCAATCCATAGCCAAATCCTGTGTGAGCAGTTTGAAGACACGTGCTGCAGGAAGAGTTCCCTGTGCAGAAAATGAGTCAGATCAGCTTTCCCGTCCCTGGGAGTATTCAGGTGGGTGAGGAAGGCAGGGCTGGACACAGGGACTGGCCCATCAGGGGTGCTGCATCCTGATTTCTGTGCTCCGCTCCGGACACACCAGTGGCTCAATCCTCATCCCTGTGCCACCCTGTGGCTGCTCCACTGAGGATTTCCATCCCAACAAATTAATTTCGAGTGGCTGCTTTTCTCAGCTGGGCTCTTGGATGAGGTTATTACCTTCTCATATCACAACAGCCATGAAACTGCTAAGGACATTCACATCTTGGTGTGAATTTCTGCTGGGGAGCTGTTAGGAAATGACCTTAACATCTGTGCCATCACTGCAGATACTTCTCTGAGGTGAACAAAGGGTACCTTAATTATGTCTACTGAAAGGAATTCTCGTTTAAAAATATTTTACAACCGTGTTTCCATCTTAAAACACATGAAATTATATGTTGTGTTGGAATGTGAGGAATTGTTGCTAGAAAGAATGAACCCCTGTAGGGACTTGGAGATCATTTGAACACCATTTGAGTTTTAGAACAGTGCTTTGGGCGATGCTGCCTGTGCTGTTCAGCCAGTGGCAAACATAAATACAGGCTGGGCAGAGAATGGGTCAGGAATGTCCCTGAGGAGAAGGACTTGGGTTGCTGGTTGAGGAGAAGCTCAACATGACCTGAAGTGCACTCACAGCCCAGAAAGCCAATCCTGGCCTGGGCTGCATCAAAAGCAGCCTGGGCAGCCGTCCAGGGAGGGAATTCTGAGCTCTCGTGACACCCCACCTGCAGTGCTGTGTCCGGCTCTGGGGCTCCCTACGTCAGAAGGATGGGGACACATTGGAGTGAGTCCAGAGGAGGCCACAAAGATGCTCCAAGGGCTGGAGACCCTCTGCTCTGGAGCCCGGCTGGGAGGGCTGGGGGTGTTCACCTGGAAAAAAAGGCTCCAGGGAGAACTTAAAACCCCTTCCAGTGCCTAAAGGGGCTCCAGGAGAGCTTGAGAGAGACTTTTTCAAGGCCAGGGAGTAATAGGACAAGGAGAACTGGCTTCAAACTGACAGCAGGCAGGGTTAGGTTAAATATTAGGAAGAAACTCTTGGCTGTGAGGGGAGTGAGGCCCTGGCACAGGTTGCCCAGAGAAGCTGTGGCTGCCCCATTCCTGGAAGTGTTGGACAGAGCTTGGAGTAACCTGGTGTAGTGGAAGGTGGGTTGGAACTGTATGGTCTTTAAGGTCCCTTCCATCCCAAACCGTTCTAGGATTGTATGAAACCAGAGAAAGCAGGACTGTGTCTGAGATCCCAGGGGAAAAATGGGCATTCTGTGTAAAAAGCTGCCTGCAAACACATCCAGCCATCTCATGCTCCACAGTCTGTAGCTGCAGGCTGTTGTGGAGTAGCTGATTCACCTGACTCCCTTTTCCTCCTGCCTTGCCCAGATATCCACAGTCACTGTACCTGTGTGGGCTGCTTTTCCCTGAATCCATTTAAACCAGAGCTTCCCTGACTGGACTTTCATCCGTATGCTCTACCTTCCGTTGATAAAATGCCAAAACCAAACAAGGGTTTGTGTATTTCGTTGTGAATTGGGCCTGAAGTTTGGTTCAGTTGAGCATTTGCTATTTGGGAGGTGGGGTTTATCTCAAAATGGAATTCAGTTTTACCTCCCAATGCTAAGGCAAGGCTGGGTGGTGAATTTGTTTCTGCTGAGGTCAGTGGAAGAGATGGTGATGACTTCATGGCCTGAGATGGGAGGGAGCTGGGCAGGTGACAGCTGAGGGCAGTGGGAGCACTGCCAGCCCTTGGGGTGGCTGTGGGACTGAACCAGACCCTGCATTGCAGCTGTGAGCACTAAAACCCCACCCAAATGCTAATCAAGGGACTGTGCCACCAGTGTCAGGGTGCCTGAGGCAGCCATGCAGGATTCATAAATGCATTTATGTATAGTGGCTCTTTATGGGACTGCAGGACCTTGTCCAATTTGCTGTAAATGTGACACTTCAGGAAGGGGTCAGGAGGATGACAGTCAGTGCTCACCTGTTACTGGAACCTTATCCTTATGTAGTGTGTGAGCCTTCTGCTGTCATAGCTGAAGTAGGATGGTTCTTCTAAAGCAAAAAAAAAAACTTTGCCATTAGCAAAAGCAGAGGTCCTGATAATGGCTGTACATCTGTATCCATTCTCCAAGTTTCTTTGTGGGGTTTTTTTGGCCGTTGGTTTGGGGTTTTTTATTCATTTTGAAGCGTATTACCCAGTAGTCAGTGAAATGGGCAGCTAAAGAGTACAAAAAAATGCTAACAGTAAAAAAAGTCATCAAAAGGGGAAGCCAGTAACTACTACAATATGTGTGAAGCCTCTCCTAAGTACTCATTTTTACAAACTGAGTATGTGCAAGAGTGATTTGTATTTGGTTACCTCATGTATTGTCAAACAGCTGTGTTTTAGAAGAGCTGGGGTTTTTTTTTCCTCTTATGATAAATATCGCATTGCACAAACAAAACGTTTGAAGGCATAAGCCTGAAAACACAATCTGCAATATATGGTGTGGCAAAATGATGGCTAAATAAAAAAATCCTCTCTAGAAATTGCTCCAAGGTTAAAGAGAGATTCCTGGGGAACTTGTGAAGATGTCAGGCTAACTCACATCATAACCTAGTGAAAATTAGGTTTTTTTACCATTAGATGCTCACACATGCACACAAAATACACACACACTCACATACACTTGTTTACAACAAAAGCTGATTTTCTTTATATTTGTTCTTATGGCTTTAAGTTTCGCATTGCAAAAGAGAGTGAGACAAACACCAAAGACTTCAAGAAATTCATCCCTCTCTGGCTGCCCTCACGCCTGAAATGCATTAACTTTAATGGTGCTTTTTTTGAACTGAGCAAGAAAAATGCAGGTGTATCATGAAGCTGCATTTGAGAGAATAAAGTGGCAGGAAGGCTCTAACTTGGTTAATGGGGAGAGAAGGAAATAATGTGAAAAATCTTGAAGTGTGTGCAGAGGACAAGGTTACCTGAAATTTGAAACGTGGAGAAATAGCCCAGAAAGCTTAAAGACATCATCCTGGGCTGAAAGTATAAATAAACTGAGTAAATGGTGCCAGCTGCTCACTTACCTCCTGCACTCGAGCATTAGCAGAGCAGGAGCTCCAGTGGCTGCTCAGTGGAGAAGAGTAACAGCTGCAATGATTTCATTTTAGAAGTACCTACAGTAAAAACAACAACAACAACAAAGTTAGAGGCTGTGCTCTTTTTTATGGCTGACATTTTAAATTTTGAAATGTCATCATCCAGAATTCACCCCAGCAAGCGCCGGGCGTGTTCCTGCCGAGCTTTGCCAAGCGCTGCTTTGGTGCTTTTTGAATGTGAAAATACCAGCCTTTTTATTGCCCTGGCTGTTCAGGAACGTGATCCTGGCAACAGTTCCCTTTTCCCCATTTTAACCTTTTTTTCTCTCAGCTCTGAAATTGCTGTGTAATGTTTTGGTAGCTGGTGTCCTGCTCTCAAATCCAGCAGCCCCCCAAATCCGCATCGTGTCACATCTGAGTCACACAGACCCCCGAAACCCAAAACCTGCGTGTAGCAGTGGCACTACCATAAAATTGGGGACTTTCAGGTAAATCCTGCCTGGCAGTTGCTGTGTATCCACAGCTGGTGTAGCCAAGTTTATGGATGTGAGTGGAGCAGGGTTAAACACTGACGTGGTGCTGAGGTTATTCAAGCAAGAGTGGAGTGAATTGAACAAGGCAGGTAGGAGGGAAGGGAAAGAAATGGGGAAAGACATCACCCTAATCACAGCAATGCAGTCAACGTCTCTGTCCCTTTGCACTATTATACTTTAAATTAATAACATCCATTTTGCTAAATATGGTGGCAATTATGCTTGATCTTTTCATGGAGCTCAGTGGAATTACTGTCACTGAAACCACTCACAGCTAGGACTGTTCAAGATTGCTGGGGTGTTGTTTCCATCCACAATAACCACAGTGGCTTGGGGCTTGAATAGAAATTATAGTGAATAGCTAATATTTAGAAAGCTTTTAAGTCTGCTGTGGTTGAGAGGCCCCTGGTTATGCACATCCAGCCCTGAGGCTTTATCATTTCAGCCTCTCTTGTCCTGCCACTTGAATTGTATTGTGCCCTTGTGAAAAGCGACACACGGTATAAAGAATACAGGAAAAGATGGATATTTAAAGCTGCAGGATTTTTATCTGAAATGAAGAAAGAAATACAATCATAGTGCCTCGCTGAGATTTCCCATCCAAATCACTTTAAACTAGAGGTGCAAGTCCCTTAAAAATTAATTTGCTACAAGTGTCATTCCTGCAGCAAAATTAGCACTGGTGTCCCTCCCAGGAAATGTCTTACCTTATTGCAGCTGGAAGCCCTGTGGTGGCTGGGATTTTGTGCCACCAGCCAGGAGTGATGGGCTGCCTGTTCAGAGGAAGTCAGATTTCCTTTGAGGCAGCTGATCTCAATGGATGGAGCCTTTGTTAGCTTTTAACTATTATTAAAGAATATTAAAGTATTAAAGAATAGGAGGGATAAGTCCACTGTGAAGTGATATGTAACTGTATGTTTGCCTCACATTCAGTTGGTTGAAACTTTATGCCCGGAAGAGAAAATATCAGGAGAAATTTTTGTGAAAATGTTACATTTACATTGTGCCACGAAACGCTTCAGATAAAAATATGCAGCTTTAGCTAAACTGTCTTTTCTTCTGAGATTAAAAAGGACTCTTTGGAGCCTCTCATCGGGTCCTACCCAAATGGAAAATTTCAACATTTCTAACATATTTTTCATTATAGGAACAGGCCCACTGCAAAGCACAAGTCATGTGCATCTTTGCATGTAACAGGAATTTTAAATTGCATTGTACTCTTACATTTTTTCCCATTCAAAGGCTTAACCACTGATAGGAGATAGAGCCCTCCGAAACCTTCTACTGCTAAATGCATTATCTCTTCCTAAAGCAATGTATGTCCTTTGGTCTTTTAAAAACTTCCTCATAATGGAGTCCTTGAAACATCTTGAGGCAGGCTCACGCTGGAGAGCAAGAGAATGATGATTTGTGGGTGGTGCTATTTTTGCTGAAGCTTGGATTGTAGTTGAAAAAAATGTTGCTGTTAGAGTTTCTCCCACACTCCCGTAGCTGCAAACCCCACCAGTCCCCCACACCAGGGCTGGATCTCTCCAGGGTGGCTGCCTTAGAGCAGGGAGTGACCTCCCACGCTAAACCGCAGCCTGATAATTTTGTCTTCATCTGGGTCCTCCTCTGGCCGTGTGTGCTCGATACCGGTGCTGTCACGGATAATGAGACACTTGGGCAGTTTCAGTGATTCTGCAGATGGTATAGATGATGTGTATCTGCAGCCTGAGTGGGATAAAGGATGCTGGTCGTTGTTGGGTGCTGTTCTCACAAGCCTTTGCCCACCTTGAAAGCAGCGACTCCTGAGGGCAGGCACGGCTGGAGGAATTCGCTGTCTTGTCCCTTTTTGTGAGTTCTCAGAGTAAGCATGGAAGTTAAGATGAACAAATCCTGCGACATAAGAGCGTGCCAGAAACCTCAGAAAGGGCAGATCTGAGCAATTACTGTCCACTGTGTTTGTCAGAGAAGGGCTAAGTTGACAGCATTCACACCTGGATTCCTCCCCAGGTCAGAGCTTTTCCTGAGCTGTGACCCAGACCTTGGTCTGGACCTGCACTGTGTGGTAGTTTGGGAGCAGGGAAGGGATTGACCTGCTGGATCTGGATTTTGTTTGTGGCTTTGTTTATTTTTTTTCCCACCCTGTATTTGAATTAGTTTCCCTGCAAGCAAATGCCAATAGAGTTGTCAATATTCACCCAAAAATGCTCCATGGAGGTAGAGCCAACGGCAAAACAACATTCAGTACAAGTCAGAGCAAACCCTGTTCATCTACAGCAGCAGCATAAAAGGCATGACCCCTGTGCTACAGCAGTTTTCATCTGTGATGGGAAAACACCTTGTCTGACCTCTACTCTGAAAACCACCAATGACCTTGATCATATAAACAGGACAAAATGAATTTAAAGTCTTGTCGCAGTTCTCATTATGAAATTCAGATTTGTTTGGCTTTTTTTCTTTTTAATTTATGTATGTGTGTGGTTGTGTGGGAAAATATAAAGCTTTTTTGTATCAAATAACATCAATCCTTGCACACTCTATGCAAAATTTTGTAAGCATTGCAATAATGCTATGAATTACACAAGGAACTATTTTAACTTTATTACACTTTCTGTATAAAAAAAAAAGTTTGTATTTAAATGATTTCAACTGCAATCTTGTAAAATATATTAATAAAATAATGATTGTTAAGAAGGAAAGAGATGTTGGGGGGTTTTTTGTTGATCACTGTAGTGATCCATTTCACAGGAGCAAGTACCTGGATATATTTATGCCAAAAATGCTCTAGAAGATGGAATGAGAATTTCTGTGCATTGCTGTTGGAAGAAAACCTGTCCTCTACAAAACAAAAGATTTTGTCTTTGGGGAAAGTTGAATCTTTATTACATTTGTAGAATTTCTCACCCTTGTCCTGGCATTAGAGACTCACAGCCAAGACGTGTTGCAGGCATTGAGGTGCTGCCTGAGCATCCCAAACCTCTCAAAGAGCATCACTTTCTGGTTAAAGAGGATCTGGTGCTGCTTGTGCTCCAAACCAGCAGGAGCTCAAGGTTTTCCGAGAGGGACCAGAGCTGGACACGCACGTCCAGGAACGGATCCCCACCTGCACACAGTGGAGGGAGCAGGAGCTCGAGTCTGCCTGTGAAAAAATAATAATTAAAAAAAAAAAAAACTAAACCCTAGAACCAGCAGCCTGTACCAAGTCACAGAAAGCCTCTTGGAAACCTCGGGCTGCTTTAATGATTCATCAGTTTTATTTTAATTGGCCAACTAATCAGCTGCTCGTTGGTGACTCTGCTCATGCCAGGCAATCACTTCTGAGGGCATTTTTCAGGAGCTGGGTTTTAAATATGAGTTTGTTCACCCTGGATTTTGTCAGTAAATGAGAGCATTGATTGAGGCTCATTATCTGAACAAATAGCAAGGTTTCAATCCGGGTGGAAAGTTGTCCGTGCCTTCCAAACCCTCAGAGAGAGCAATCCCAGTCCCCACTGCTGGGACACAGCCAGAATCCAGGCTGGAAGAACACTTGTTTACCAGTTTGTAGGGGCTGCTGTTTACCAGGCTCCAAATAAGTTCCCTCCATTCTGTTGGGTGGGCACACACAATCTTCTGGTCTCTCACTGGGTCTTGGACTGTTTGTTCTTTAAAAAAAGAAAAAAAAAAAGAGAAAATACATCTTTCAGCTGAATTTCAGCTGCAGTTGTTGGCCTGAATGTGGCTTTTCCAGCAGACTGACAATGAAATAATTGATGAATTAACTCCCATCACGAAGCACGTTGGCAGGAAGTTCCCAGCACCCCATGAGATGCAGCTCTGTGTAGCTGCATGGGCAGCACCAGCACTGCCAGGGCAGCCAGTGGCCAGCTCCTTCCCCAGCAATGGGAAACTCCTCAACACCTGCCTCTGAATGGGCTGGGATTTAAGCAGTGGGGAGTTCTGCAGCTCAGCCTGAACAGCAGCATATTTGCAGTGCCCCCACGCTTGAAATGCTGGGTGGTGCTCAACAGCAACAGCATCTTCACCATTTTTAAAGTCTGGGAAGCTGTAGTTAAAAACAGGATTTGGCTTTCAAAATCAGCTCCTGGGAAAATCATCAAAATGTAATTTCTTCACAAGTATCTTGCCTTTCACTTTTTAAGAAGTACTTCTCAATTTTTTTCTTTGCTTTCCTTTTTACCCCCACAGGTGATTAATTGTTTCCTTTTTTTATCCTAAATAGCAAAGATAAACAAAAAAGAATTACCAAATAAAGAATCATTAAGATAAAATGAGTCCATTTCATACTCTGTAAGATGATAACAACTTCCACAGCTTAAAATTTTATGTGCAGCTGGGTTTTCGTATTTTTCATCTGAGTTCAGTACAGACAAGTTGCTGCTGCTGAAGTTCAGTTGTTAAATCTGGGTGATTATTTTTTATTTTTATGAACAGCGGCCAGAAAATCAGCAAGGAGAACTATCTGTTTTTAACAGTTTTTCTCCAGTGCTATGACCTTGATTCTTCTCTCCTTAAACTGAACTGAAAAACCTTCCTCAATTTAGTGATGAAGGTTCAGACCTAAATAGCTCCAGTGCCAAATGTATCCCAGAGGAAAATTATATGGCCTCATTTAATAGAGAAAAAGCATGAAGTCAAGCCAGCAGCCAGAAGTTGGCTCTTTTCTGCAGTCATTTCAGGATAAAAAGCAGAGTGTAAGTAGTCTTTAAATATTTGATTCACACTATTGGACTATTGTAATATACATTACTGATATGATCTGCACTTATTAAAATTAGGGTTTGTGAATAGCCCTGCACATAACAGCTCTGCTTCAGGCCATCACACAACCAGGCCTGTGTATCACCAGCTCTGGTATTTTCCCTTTCACACCCACGTGGGCATTTTTTTTTACTCTATTTCTGGGCTTTGCTGTCAGCACAGCAGTGCAGACACAGGCAGAAACCCAGCCCACTGCCTCCTCGCTGATGGTTGCACATCCCCATCTACTCTGCTCCATTCAGTGGGTGCATGTAGGGAGGGGAGAGGCACAAAACACCATTGATATCTCTGGAACAACGTCCTTTGATTTGGTTTTGTGTTCTCCTCACTGTAGCAGAGCTGTCGCCAGCCCAGATTTCCCCTTGGGGCCCCCATTCCCACCTCTCCTCCCTGCGCACTGCCTGGACCTGGCAGTGCTGGGTTAATGGTTGGAGTTGATGATTTTAGAGGTCTTTTCCAACCTTAATGATCCTCTGACAGCCCTATTCCCGTGCCACCCCCTGACTCAGCCTGTGAAACAGGAATGTTTTAAATGACAGCATAACCCACGAGTACACAGGGGACAGTAGGATTGCAGTGCTGCTTGGTATTTCAGCATGTTCTAAAACAAAAAAACCCACATTCACTGGCCTAAACTCTGCCTGCAACTTGAGTTCAGCAGCTGAGAGCTCCAAGCCAGCTGAAGGATGCTGCACACGGCTGAGATGGGATTTTACTCGCTGGATATGGGTCTTGCATCTACTTTGCCAGATTGGGAAGACAGGAAAACAAACAAACAAAAGACAAAAAAAAAACCCAAACAAAGCCCTTTTTGCATATTTTTCATATTTATATGGGGTTTGATGCTTTTATGGGAACAAACCAAGGAGGCCCCAGAGCTGAAATAAGCGGTATTAGAGGTGGGTCGTGAGAGGGCCGTGTTTGCTGTAAGACACACCCAAAAAAACACAACCTGCCTTGGGAAACGGGGGAGATGGAAAACATCTCATTGTTTTCCAGCATCATCAGGTTTAGGAATAGTAAATGACTGATTGGGAAGTGTGAGTGCATGTGTGTGTGTGTATGCATGGGACAGGGGAAGGTACATCTCTGAATAATTTGTTATTTTTCTGTCACTACTCCCAAAAGCATTTGGCTATTACAATAAACCCCAACCTCAAAAGACAGTTTTTGCAACACAATAATTGTGAACCGTAATAACTGAATTTGAAAATAACTATCATCTGCTAGAAAGACATTAAAACATCTATAGCACAACCCACAGGCTGCTGTGGGAGCTCTGCACACACACACAAGATTAACACAGAGAAAAGAAAGGACAAAAGCACCATCACTTCTAAGAAAACCCACAACCCACCACCTACACGATGAACTTTTAAGCACAGAGTGCAACATCCAATGAATTATTTATGAGTTAATTTCCAATGAGCAGTTTAGCAGTCAAAGGAAACACAAACAGACAGCGCAGCCCTGCCTGGGGTGACGGCAGGGGACACGGGAGTGCTGTTCCTCTGGCAAGAAGACATTTAGCGGTGTGCCTGATGAGTTGCACACTAATAAAGTTTAAAACAAAAATCCAATTCCTAGCAAACACCAGGATGTGCATTAGTATCCCAACACAGCCTGTGACCCCACTGCACACTGCAGTGGCACGTGCCCAGGCAGTGCCAGGTGACAGGCACTCTGTCCCTACCACACTCATTTTCTGCTGACCTAAAATATGAGTACAACGAGCTGCTGCTTAAGGGTAATGATGGAACAACGAAATCAGGAGATATAAAGGCCACATCCTGCTTTTAAAATAATTCTTTATAGCCAGGATGTAAAACGGGCTGTCCTTGCCTGGCGCTGGAATGGGCTCTGCGCTGGGGGCTCCACACCAGCAGTGGCCTTTAGCATGACATTAAATTAATGTTTTGTGGGTCTTTTTCCTCCCCCTAGGCTGAGATGCCTCATTTGTCTGTGGCTGCAGCTGAGCCCCAGTCTTGCTGCTGTCACACCACTGCATGCCAGGCTCTGAGGCTGGCGCACTGCTGAGCACCTTCTTTCCCTAATACAAACATGGATCACGGGCACAAATAAACTTGAGTGGATTCCCGAATTGCATTCAGTAGCTCCTGGGGTAGGGACAGGGGAGGTGTTGGAGCTAGCAGGAGAACAGAGGCACGAGAGGCTTGGGAGAACCCAAAAGCAGAGCAGGAAAGTTGGCCTGGGCTGGCCTGGGCTGGCCTGGGCTGGGCTGGCCTGGGCTGGGCTGGCCTGGGCTGGGCTGGGCTGGGCTGAGCTGGGCTGGGCTGGGCTGAGCTGGGCTGAGCTGGGCTGGGCTGGGCTGAGCTGGGCTGGGCTGGGCTGGTCCTGCTGCAGCTCCCATGGCATTGCCAGGCACAAGCTGTGCTGGGTCACAGTTACCTGTGCAAACAGAGCAGCAGCACTTCTCTGATAGCTCCTGGCTGCTGCAGTTGGAAGAGCTTAAAAATGCTCTTTTTTCATTCATTTCCAGAGCAGCACCAGAGTCCTGCCCAGTTCCAGGAGAGGGGCTGAGATTGCTGCTCCTCTTAGAGCCCACACTGCTGGAGCATGGTTTAGCTCACTTCTCACACTGACTTTTATAATGGTCACTTTTCTGACGTTCCAGAAGCCCAGCGTGGCAGTGCACAGTCCTGCCAGCCAGGTCGGGAATGGGGTTTTTTTTTTAGCAGTACCACGATGGAAACCCTGCATCCAGACACAGAGCATTTGTCTGTGGGAAGAGCAGCATCACATTCCCTGGTAAGTCTGACTCACACCCCTGTAAGCTCTGCATGATGGGGTGAGGCCAGGAGATTTCAAGTGAGAAGTTGTCCTTTATCCTGTCTCCCACCAGAAAGACTGAAGGCAAAAGCAGAAAGATGCTGTGATGGTTTAAAGAAGTTGACTTCATCTGAATCAGGTAAAACTTTTAAGACACCTGCCCGGTTCAAATTCTGTTCCACTTTGCCTGTTGGGAGAATGGTCATTGTTTCCCTCCCAAGGTGAGCAGATCAGGCAGAGCAGCCAAGAACAGCAGAATCGTGGGATTGTTTTCCTGGTTTCTGCCTTTTTCTTCCTTTCTGTTTTCTCTGTTGACTTCTGGACCTCAAACCTTTTCCACATCCAATAAATCAAATACTTGAATGGGACAAACCTGATGAGCACAATGTGCCAAGGGGAAACCTGTTTTTTTTTCCATTTTTGCAGGACAAGGACACCACAGATAGAACTTGTATCACAGAGAGAGGCAGGAGCACGATGAGCCAGATGGAAGCTGGTGGGGCCCAAGTGTCCCGAGGTGAGAGGTGGGTAGACACAAGCACCAGCTTCCTGCAGTGCCTGATGGATCTTGATTGTCACTGCTTTCCCTCTCACTCATGAAGACCTTTGTAGCACCTGACAAGTGTCTGTCTGGGGTTTGGAGATGTCATTTGTTCCTGATGTGAAGACTGCCTCCATTAGCCATGGCATTTTAAGACATACCCACTGCCGTACTTCTCTCTTTCTCCAAGAAGATGATGGAAGAGAGCAAGAATGACAGCAGAAATACTGAAAGCTCTGCAACCCTAGTGCAAGTTCAAGCAGTTCCCACTGAAATCAGTAGGTGTTCTGTCCACATACAGATTTTCACTCACATTTTTTAGAGATAGAACAGCCAGTTTAAAATGATAGGGCCAAAGTTTGGCATGATGTGAATGACAGTTTGGATCCAGAGTCAACTGTAGGCAGATTTGGCTCAGGAGCGTTGATGTGGGCCACTCCCTCCCTGAGAAATGCAAGGGTAAAACAGCCACCAGGGCCAAAAGGGAAAGGCTAAAAATAAATTAATTAATTTATAATAACAGTAAGTATCATCACCATCTGAGAGCTACTGACCTCAGAATTATATTCTCATTCCTGCCTTGCCTGAGAACTGCCAGAAGGAGTTTATGATAAGCCTTAGAAGGTGCAGGAATGGAGATGTCAGGCAATTCAGGGTAAACAATTGGATAAATTACAGTTGAGTTATTTGCAATTAAAAAACATTCATAAGCTGATAAATTCCATTAACATTGCAGGGCCTCTATAAAGTGACCCCTAACTGCATATTAAAGAAGGACCAGTCTTTTTAGGTTTTCATCTCACCACATAAAAAAGAATTAGGCGAGGAGCACGTTGCCCAGCCCAGCCCTGCAGGCTGAGAGCTCTCCTGCCCATCTTAGAGCCCTTTGAGCTGCAGCAGAAACCTGGATGCAGCAGGAAAAAGTGCAGCAAGCTTGGGGCCACTGAGAAAGAGATCCTCCATCAGCTGCAGACCTGAGCTGCTGCTGCAGTAACTTCGGTGTGGTGCACCAGGAGTCACTGCCGAGCTGCTGTAAAGTTACCTGGACTCCAGCAGATACCTGACTGCAATTACTCACTCAGTTTATGAGAGCAGTGAGGACTTCAGGGTGTTGTTGTTTTACTGTCGACACCTGCACCTGAACAAAAACGTTCAATGCCATGGTGACAATGCCTAGGCTGCAAATCCAGAAACACTCCAGCAAATCCAGAAGCAATTGCTCTCTGGTCAAATCTAGAAAAGAATACACTCCCTGGAGGATCTGGCAGTGGAGTGACACTGGAACTGTCCTGGCTTATTTGGGTTTGCTCTGTGCAGAGATTAAGTCGTATGTAATGACCTTGTGAAATGCTCAGCTGGCTGCAGTTGGATAAATGGCCCATTCTAAATGATCCTTGCTGAACTGCAGAATCTTGCAGGCTGTGATTTCTCACCTTGGGTTTTTCTACACCCCTCAAGATTTCTCGCTGTTGGAATTTATCATGTCCATGAGAAATTAAACACGGTGCATGGCTCTATGGCAATTTCTCTGGCTTCCCTCAACCCCAGGAGCCAAGTGGAATCTCCTGGAGTTGCACTCCTTGTAGTGGAAAAGGCAGCAGAGGAATTCAAAAGAATTAAAAAGGAAGACTCCCAGAAGAATTAAAGCTTCTCCTTTACTGGCTCTGGAACTGCTGTTCAGGACTTCACCGAGCATTCAGATAGAAGATTGTTCTGCCTAGAGTAAAGTTTAAAAGTGTCAGAAGAAAAAGAAGGTCACTTCAGCCATGCCAGGTGTTTTAAGCCCAAAGACAAGGTGTGCCGGAGGAGTGGGGGGAACACATGGAAGTCAGAGATGAGGCTGCAAAAGGCCTTTCTTCCACTTAGGTCCCAGACCACACTGAGGCTCTGCAGTTATGGGTTGGGAAAAGGCTGCACAAATCACACAGGAGGCACTGGCAGTTCACTCATTGGAGCACAGGCTCTGCCAACGGCATCATTTGGATGTTTAAAGCCCTTGGCTCTAATTGTAGCACTTCCATGCTTGAATAAGCAGTGCTGGGATTACAGTCATTGTGGAAAATGGGATGGATTATGTCCCAGTTCGCCTGAGAGGGGAAGCCAGTCCTGGCTCTGCTGGGCGGGGAGCTGGCAGCCAAAGCCTCTGACATCCTGACAGCTCCCTGCTATGACTTGCCTCAGGATGAGAGGGCTCACTAGGGGCAAAGGGAGGGGCTAAAGCAGAGTGAAGCATCCTTTCTGCAAATGCTCCATTTAAAGCCTACTTTACCCAGCCTAAGCTGATGGGCTTGCAGTCAGTTCTGCAGAGGGGTGGGAAGCCAAGGAAATCTCTGTCCCCCCAGAAGGGAGCAAGACTTCTGTGGACCAGGAATATTTCCCACTCATGCAAAGAAATACCAGGCTGGGAGTCTGACAAGAGCAAGACTGTGCTACCAAGACACTCGATTCTCACTCAACTTATCTCTTGCCTTGTGGTATTTGTTGTTTGTAATGTGTTCAGTGAATCCCAAGTAGATGGATAAATCCTGTCACACAAAAAGCCACAGGCAATGCTTGGAGGCCTGGACCTCCAGGTCTTCATCCTAAGAGACAAGCAAGTTTTGAGTCTTTGGAAGAAACACTCTGACTACTGCTAATTATCGCTGAAGCCCTGGACATCTGCTGCTGCATGGCAAATGTGAAGGCAGTGTCAAAATGAGATCACAGGGTTAGAAGACAGGCAAATATCACCATTGTGATGAGAATTGGTGTTTGTTTCACTAGTCCATCTTTCATGCACAGAAAGATAAATTAAATGGAATGTCTCCCTGGAAAGACAGTTCCTTTCCTTCCTTATTAATACTGAGAGTCAAAAGTTAACCTCAGCAGACAAAACACATACAGAGCTAATGAAATATTGGAGGAACATCCAACATCAATCCATCTTGAGCTCCTGTTTCCTTTCCTCTTCTGGCCAGGTGGAGGATTCCCTGTGCCCTTCTGCTGGGGAGAAGTGAGGCAGCAAGGAGACAACAACAACAACAGTACTATCCCTGAAATTACAGTGACTTCTCAAATAGTGGGAGAGCTGGAGGCCTCCAGCATTCAGCCTTGGCTCATTCCAAAGAAAAGAAAATAATGTCGCAACGGAGCAGCAGTAGGACAAACCAGCTCTTTTTAGTACAGTTTTTGGGGAGAATTGAACACTAGCTTGAGTTTAGCTCCTGTCTCTAAGAAACCTGGGGCTTCCCCCAGAAAAAAGACAATTTGAGGAGATGAGTCCAAACTTATGGGTGCAGGAGATGCCCCCTCCAACACTGCTTTGTTCTGCCTTTCCATATCTAATGTTACTGCACCGCTTCTGGTTTCTCTCTGGAGCACTCTCCAAGGTGGAAGCTGGCACCGAGGAACAAACACAGCACACTGGGTAATGAGATGCCAGGCACAGGGAGCACCTGAGAGGCAATGTTCTCCAGGTCCCTGTTAATTACCAATGTTTGCTTAGCAAATAGTTGTTAAAATGCCTCAGTGCACCAACTTTTCTGGGACGACTTTGTATTTCCTAGATGTTCAGCTGGCAAGAGACTGACAGATGTATTCCTCTGATTATTTTCCCTCTAACTGGCAGAAGTTTGGAGAGGTTGATTTGACATTCCCTGCAGTAGATTCTACAGCCGTCAGGTCAGACACCTCTGAGATGCAAGCAGTTGCTTTCCGAAATGATAAAGGCAAGCAAGTAACATGAATTCAATGTGGAACCAGCATTTTCCCACCCCCTGGCTAGACATGAAACCACTGTGTGAAGAGCAGCACCCAGGGATGACTCTGGTTGTGCAGATCCTACTCCTGAGGCTCATCCAAGTGAGTTCACCTTGCTCTAGCCAAAGAATTTAGAGAGATCTGAGTCACCTCCAAGGCAGAATTAACATCTGACAAAGAGCCGAACTTCTTCATCCAAGGGCTCTGAAACTGCTTGTCTCTGCCAATACCTCGCACTCATCTATCAGGGCAGCCACGGTTGGGCACAGACCTGGGGGAGCTTCCTTGTAAGAATATTCAGCAATATTCAGCAAAGAACCATCACTTCTGGCTTCTCACTGCAAAGGGGAACTCCAGCCAAACCTGCAAATTTTCAGTCTTCTGATAAAATTAGGCAGAGCAAACTCTTTGGGGAAGATTGACTTTGGGACAAATGCATGAGGCCAGGGTCCAGGAAACCTTGTGCTGTGAACAGTTCCATATAAGCCATTTAGTATCTCTGTTCTGGGATTAATGCATTTCATGGGACATTCTTCTCTAATACGTGCTGAAATAATTAGCACAAAGAAGCTTCAGGTAACCTGAACACTGCACCCTTTTCTAGTTCTAATCCAATATCTGTCGTATTAGGAGAAATGCACGCTTACAGCCCTCTTGCAGAGGTCAACACAGAACTCTTCTATTTGCATCCTACATCACGCAGAAGTTGTTTATCTAAAAGGCTTAGACAAAACGTGGGAAAAGCAGAAGCTCAGAAAAAGAAGAAACGGAACAGCACTCACGTGGCATCACTAGAAAATACCTACAGCAGTTATCTTGTGCTGCAAGAGCTTGTATTGAGTTTTGAGACACCTAGGAAGAGACAATCTGCTTCCCCATGTCTGTCTACAGGCTTTTATACTGGAGTTTGGCTGAAACTTACAAAAGAAACCTCTGTTTATCCAGAACCACTATAAAAGGAATGATTCCTGATACCATGGAAGCTGACCTTGTACCTGAAGCAGGAAGCCTGTCAGACCATATCATTTTAGCTGTCAGCTAAAACCCATCAAGCAGCGACTTTAACTCCTGTACACTGCTAAAAAGAGAAGAATGATCCCTCTTATAAAGCTGAACTTTGTTTTCTGAAAACTCACGCAGGTTGCTTTAATGTACAGGTCAACGCTTCCATTTTCTGGATGAGCATCAGCACTTCTGCACTGAACAGAGCTTTTGATCTTCTATTCAGCTCTGTGAAACCAGAGCATTTCATCATTCCCCCCAGAGCTTCCTAAACAAAACTGGTTGAAGATGCTTATGATTCAGCACCGTGTTGCATTTCAGTGCAGGTGGCATTTTAATGGCTGAACAGCTCAATTAGCACTTAAAAGCTGTTGTAACCAAGTGTTCTCACAAGCAGTCTTACAAGCATTTGTAGGTTCTACTCTGCAGAGGAACCTGTTGGTGAAAGCTGCAAAGCTCTGTCAGGCAGTGTAAGCGGTGCTGGGTAAATAAGAGATGGAAGATCCCAGTTCTGAGAGCAGGAATGAAGGGAGGAGGTGGAGAAGCTCTTGTCCCAGACGCCTGAGCTCCCTTTTTTCAGAGGACACCAGTGAGGAAATGTTGCAGTCCAAGGGGTAAATCAGCTCCCTTTAAACTGCCAAGAGATTCCCACAGACTGCTTGGGAACACCAAGTCCCACACTGAGGGGATTATCTACATTTTGGTAGGCACACAGTGACTGCCTTTACTGCACTTTGATTTCTTCTTTGGGCACGTCAGCCCAGGTCCTCACAGACACATTAATTTACCTGAGATATAGTTCAGAGAATAAAGTTCCCATCAACTTTGGCCTGTCATAGAAAGATCAGAGGTTTGATCATTTAAACTCCCTAATCACTGGCTCCGGATGTTTTAAAAAGAGAAAAGAAAAGAAAAATCGTAGTCAAGAACAGTTTTGTTATCTTACCTGATTGTTATCTGGGTAAAAATATAAAAGAGAATTTAAAAAATCAGTTTCTGTCCCCTATAATTAGTGCCTGGGGAAGAGATCTTCAGCAAATATTCCTAGCAATGAAACATTTATAGACATGCTGCCTAGGTTTACCTACAGATTTTCTAGCCATGTTTCAGAACCGGCATCCAGGTCTCATTAGGCTACTCTGAAAACTCATGACCTGCATGTCTTTAAAAGTATCACATAAAGAATTCTTTCAAATCACATAGCAGATGTGGTAGAGAAGTGTTGTCTGAATTGTCTGAATTTCCAGCAGTAAGTAAGATTTCATAATCAGGCCACAATTTATAGCTGCAAAATTTCTGTTGACTTAAAACAAAAGAGAATTTGGATGTCTGATCATTAGTACAGAAAATGCAAAATTCCTGCAAACGAGCACCTGTCTAGGCAGAAGCCTGCTAAAGATATCTGGTTTAGTGTTTGGCTCAAAAGAAAGCCACAGGTGAAAATCCTTCTAACTTGTAAAATACATTTAACTGAACCAATCTGTCATCTACGCATGCTGCTTTATCTAACCAGTCTCTCTATTAGCACTCATCACCATGGTATCTGAACCTCTGCTGCTGGAGGTGTTATTCCAATTATTCTAGTGTAGCTGCTGACATGTAACCGAGAGCGAAATGTGAGGTTCTGTTAGAAAAATAATGCTCCAATTAGCTGCTGCTTCTTTGTCTCACAGCGCAGAAAGCCCCTCTGTGAAGGATTGTTTCCAGAGCTTGCTCCCTGTGGTAGTCTCTCCTCCTCTCTCTTATTGTTGCCTCTGCAGTGTTGACACAGGAGTTTGGCAGTCCCCAGCCTGAGTGACATCCCGGAGCTGGAGCTATTTGTGATACCCAGTACTGATCAAATACTGATCAAACACTGATCAAACACCTCCCAGGTACAGTAGCCACTGCTTAGCTGAACTTCTTGCCTCTCCTGTGCTGACCCAGTCTATGTAGGAGACAGAGAATGCCTTTTTCTTATGCATCTTGACTCCTTTTGAAATCAAAAACTCCTGAGAAGGAGAGCTGTAAACATACAGCAAGTCTGAAGGAGCTGCTGGTTGGTGATCACGTGCAAACTGCCTCTCTCTCAGCAGTTCTCTGGGATTGGGAATACATCTCACGACTGACAAAATATTTCATCCAGACACAGCATAAGAAAGAATTATAAACAACTTCAGAGACTGTTCCCAAGCTAAATCTTCGTGTATCTTCTAGCTTAAAAGACAGCTATCTTGCTTAAAATTGGGATAATCAGCACTTCAGGCTTTTCACTGTGGACCCTCCTATCCCACCAGCAGCTGCAGTTGCTTGTCAAGCTTGAAAGCAGCAGTTGGAAACCACTTCCTTCCACTTCAGCTCTTGTTTCGCAGAGAATGAACCAATAAGGAGAGAATAGATCTGAAGAGCAGTGCCTCACCCAGCTGCAAACAGATCTTCTCCTTGACTTACATCCCATCTGATGGTGAACACACACTGCTTGCCTCCCCTTCAACCAGCATCCAGTGCTCCAAGGGAGGAGGGGATCTGCTCTGGGGAACATAATTTTTGGCATCTTAAAGCAACCTGACTATGAAGACAAGGCTTAGAGGTGCTCAAGGTCTGCGTCAAGCAACTACCACTTGGTCTTGTGGTAATCTTGGTTATACAAAAAAAAAAAAAAAAAAGTTT
>VZTE01006660.1:1237510-1320729 GCA_013397775.1 Eulacestoma nigropectus
AAGAGTTGTTAGATCACTTGAAAAAACTTGTTACAGCAGAGCTCCTTAAAAGCATAGGCTTCAGCCCCAGCCCCTGTTACCTGTGATGGATCTCAGCTTTCCTGGGGATAGCTGAACACTTGCCTGCCTGTGGGAATTGATGAAAGGATTCCTTGTCTTGCTTTGCTTGCCTGCTCAGCTTTTATTTTGCCTATTAAACTGTTTTTGTCTCTGACATATGAGTTTTTTCCCTTTAACCCTTCTGATTCTCTCCCCTATCCCTCTGGAGGAGGAATGAGCAGCTGTGAGTGGGGCTGAGTTGCCAGCTGGGGTAAAACCATGACACAGGAGCTGGGAAGGTTGGGGCTTAGGTTGTTTCGGTTTTTTTAAGGAAAGGTTTTTCCTTCTCTCGACAGGTAAAAACGCCTTTGCATGACAAACCAGCACTTTGTACGTGCACGTGCACACACACAGACACACACATTGGTGCTACACCTGTAGGGCTGAGGTCCACCTATGAGAAATCACTTGCAGAGTTTTCCAGTCAGACTCTCAGCAGAACAGCAAATAAAATCTGCTTATCCCTAAGAGGTGGGACTCAGCCTGACCACTGGGAGTTGTCTGGACAGTCTCAGGGAAGACTACAATCCCAGTTCCTGCTGTAACAGAGCTGATCTGAAATCTGTCCCTGACCATCCCGCACCCCAATGCCCTCTTCAGGGCAGAGCCTGCCACGAGTCCCACATCATCAACCCCCGTATAACACACAAGATGATAAAGGGGATCTTGGGAAAAGGAGTTAATCCTGCCAGCAGCATGAGCCACGCTTGCAAAGCCTCGGGCATCAGCCATGGCCATGGGAACGCCTGCTCTGACCCCATCACTCATGAGGGGAGACAGCAAACAGCTCTGATGCTCCATGGCTGTTACTGTCACATCCTCTGCCTGCAGTTCCTCACTGAAACGTGGCTGTTTGTGCTGATCTCTAAAGTACCTGCAGCAGAACCAATTCTGCTTAATGTGCCATCTGGAAAAGGAGCTGCTTTGAAGCTTGTAGATCATCACAAGCAGCAGAAAGGATTAGCTGGTGGTTTTGTGAATGAGGTGGATTAGGAGATGTGCTGGATACGGCTTTACTGGCTTACAACAGGCTGGCACTTCGGAATCACCAATTTTTGCTTTCTGTTTTTGAAAACAAACCAACAACAAACCTGGAACCTATAAGGGCTAAATCCTGATTCTGTCTCAGGCAGCAGCAGACATTCCTTTCCCGCAGTTCTCTCCTGGTACAGGATTTGGCCTGGCCCATGTGACACTGTGCTGGTACTTGCTTTGCTAACACCCTTAAAACTCAGAGTGTGTTAAAGGAGACATCAACCCCCCCTTTTACAGCAAGATCCAGCCCAGAACCTCACAGCATACAAAGCTCTTGAGATATTTTGACATTAACTAAGACATTTTGACTCACTGAAAACAGCCCCTCTCCAGTGGCTCTCAGAAAAGTAGAAAGGGGAACAAACTGCCCAGGTTTTTATACCACTGGAGGAATCTCATCAGGACATACTTCTGTCTCAAACCTGGACAATAAGCACAGGTATTGGGTATTGACTGCCAGAACCATGTTAATATTGATGAAAAGTCATTTATTTCTCACACCTGATGAACAAATAGCATCCCCCACAGGACTGTGGGATTTTGCTGCCCAGGGAGTGATGGTTTTACACACACATCAGCCAAGGTTCAACTTGTTGAAGGAAAGTGCCTGTTCTATTAAAGACTTTGCTAACTGAACAACTTTTAACATACAGAGGTCAAATATCTGTCATAGGCATGAAGCTTCTTCAATAAATAATGAGCAGGAAAAGGTGACAACGTCTTTTAAAAAGAATTTATGAAACCAAAGTTTCATAAGGATCAAGGATTTTGCTGATCTGAATCTTTTTCAACAGCTGCCTTTTTGGTTTAAAATAAGTTCGACTGACCTTGAAACCTTTCTTGAGAAAGTTTTTCCTTTGAGAAGTCACCTTCAAGTTGGCAAGAGCTGAAGCTCTAATAGTCTGTAGTAACACCATCACCACCTCCACTCCCCCAACTGCAATTAAATTCAGATTAAAACTTTACACAGCTGAAAGGGAAATCATATATTTTGGTTATTCCTGCAGTTCCTTTGGCAGCTCTGAACACTGTGGGATGATTTCATTTTTAAACCACCAGGATTTAACTTTTTCCCCAAATAGACAAAAGTATGGATCCGATGGCATTACAGAGCTGCAAAGATTTCAGTGTCCTCACCACAGGTATGTGAATACAAGTGAAGCAAGACCACAAACCCTGAATTCTGCTTTATTTTATGCACTGTGGAAAGCAGATTTACTCTTCCAGAATATGAAACCTGCCACCACACCTTTGCTGGGAACCAAGGAGATAAGAAACTTTCCTTTTGGGTAAGTTGTGGGTGTTTTTTCTGACAGTCTCTGTGTCTTGTACACTTGTACCATACTTAATGTAGATAAAAGTACCAATATTTTGCATAATTACATGGATGTTAACATTCGTAGTGCCTGTGGCATCAGTTCTAATTTAGCAAAGTGAATCAGTTCCTTTCTCTAACAATTCATCACTGCTGTGCCGAACAGAAAGGCTGCATCGTGCCTGCCTGTTACCACACTCCAACATTAGCAATTCTAATTGCAAAACTCTTTTAAGTGTTACTCTACTGGAAAAAAAAAACAAACAAAAAAAACCAAAACCAAAACCAAAAACAAAAACAAAAAACAAACAAACAAAAAAAAACAACAATCCAATCATCTCTTTAAAACATAGACTTTTCTCCCCAGATCTGAGCCTTGACAGAACACAGGCAGAAATTGCAACAGCAGAATCAAGTTATAATCATGGGTGAAAGTGCAAGACTTGCCATATTTCTCTCTGCACACTATTGCCCTGCCTCGTTGGTCTGTTTTACATGGTCACACATGGTGTGTGCTGTTAATTTGGACCCCATCCTCACCAGGACGTGCTACCAGAGCAGAAAGTGGCTTACAGAGTTTTCACCTCAAATATTAATTGAGGCAGCAGAGCAAATTCCTAGAAAGTAGGGGGAAAATGCCTAGAAAGCAATAGAGGAAATCCTTGAAAGTCACAGAAAAATTGCTAGGAAGCACAGGGAAATTCCCCCAAAGCATCACTCAAACTTCTGGAGAGCAGCTGGGGGAATTTCTCAGTGAGTTTGAAGGGAATTCCTAGAAATCTAAGGGCAAATGATGGAAAGCACCATGTAAATTCCTAGAAAGTAGGGGGGAAATCTCAATGAAGTATCAATTAAATACCTAGAAAACCACAATTCATTTTTAATTAAATTAATTCATTAGTTTAATTTTCTAGAAAACAACAGAGATGAAAAGCACCAATCGACAGAACTAGAGGAAACAGCCTCAGGTCTCACCAGGGGAGGTTTAGATCAGATATCAGGAAGGGTTTTTTTACAGAAAGGGCTGCAAAATGTTTGAACAGACTATCCAGGGAAGGGGTGGAGTCACCATCCCAAAGGGAGTGTTCAAAAAACATGTGGATGTGGCACTTGAGGACATGGTTTCATGATGGACATGGTGCTGGGTTGATGGCTGGACCTGATGACCTTGAAGGTCTTTTCCAGCCTTAAAACTCCTATGATTCTAAGAATTTAATTCCTAGAAAGTAGTATGACAATTCTTAAAAAGAAACAAGAAAATTCCTACAATGCATAGGGAGAATTCACAAAAAGCAACAGGAATTTTCCTGGAAAGCACATGTTGAAAGGCTGTGAGAAAATTTCCTACTTAGTCATTAAAAAAAAAATAAATCTGAAAAGCAGCTGGATAAATTTATTAAAAATAGCAAAAAGTTGCCTAAAAGCACCAGGAACGTTCCTAGAGAGATTCTAACCCAAGGAATTTCTGGAAAGCAGTATGTGAATTCCTAGGAAGACTCCAGATAGAGGGATTTCTGCAAAATCAGGGATATTGCCCTAAACCTTCTAATTCAAGAATACCTGACAGCAAGGGGAAAGCCATTTTTTAGAAAGCTTTGGGTACGGGGATTCGTGTAAAGCTGTTGGAAATGCCGAGAAAGGACCTAGATTGAGGCACTGCTGGAAATCCAGGGGAGGATTTAGAGAGAAGGGGTAGACTGGGACAATTCTCAAAAGCCATGGGAAATCCCTAGTCCATTTTTCTGGGAGATATTTGTCCTCAGGCATAGCAGAGCCCTGTTCTCCCAGTAGGTTACAGCCACCCAAACACTCCAGGGGGAAGCAGCAGAAGGACAGCCACTCTAGAGGAGGATCTGCAGCAGTCCCTGGTGGGCTCTGGTAAATATTTACTAATTTTGAGCTCAAAAACACTGGGTAGGGCAGTGGAATCCTCACAAAGATCCGTTTCGGGAAGGAGAGCGCAGAGCTGAGAGGCTTTTGTGGCTGCTTACATTACATTAATTCAAGAAGCCCTTTACAGTAGCTCGAGCAGAAGAGAAAAGACCCACTCATCAGAACTTATCCTTTGTGGAGAGCCCAATTCTTAATGAGGTTTCGCTGTGTCGTGCAGCTAAACAAATCCCAAAAAAGCCTTGGCAGAGGAGAGCCTCCGTGTGAGTGTGAGCTCCTGCACCAGGGTGCTGATTAACTGCACGACCTGATTATGCCAATAATTAAAAAGGCAGCGCTGGGCACAGCCAGGTGTCCCAGGAGTCAGGCAGGTTACTGCTGTGGGTGCCTAAAATTTTAATCTCTCCCCTCTCTTAATTTGCTCCTCTGTGTTTGTATCTCTGTTCTTTCCCTTTTCTTTTTTTTCTCTTCTTTGTTCTATTCTCCTTTCATTCCTTTTTTTGTTGTTGTTGTTGGGTTTTTTTAATATAAGCAAGCCAAAAATCTGGGGTGACGTTCAGGCAGGATGGGCTGGTAAAAGTTGGTTTTATGGCACACTGGAGTCTCTGAAGTCACAGGGGATCTGCCTTGAGCCTGGTGCAATTTAGCACAATCTTGAAGTGTCCTCTGTGGATCATCTGGGAGCTGTGAGGAAACAGCTCCGTCCTGGGCACACCAGCTCTGCCTCGAAATTGCTTTTCTGTCACTTCTGGCCACTACAATCAACCCCTTCACCTTGATGATTTCTCTGATTCTAGCAGAACATCCAAGCTTCTGATGAAGAGAGCATCAGAGATTGCACAAAAAGCCCAAAGATTTGGGGCTGTCAGGTCCTGAGCAAGTCTGATGGCTGTGCCAGGGATGAGCATGGAAAGAAGGAGGGATGATCCCACCCAGCAGCACCTTCCCTCTGCTGCCACTCCACACCCTGTCTGCAGCTCAGGGGCTGCACATCACTTTGATTTTATGCTCCCCATGTCACACCCTGTGGGTGGGGGGTTGGTTTATGCAGAAGGGGAATTGTGTCTATATTCACACATAAATTGAAAATGTATTAAGCCTGTCAGTTATCCTGGTTTATGTACATATTTTATTTCTGCCTCATATTCAGCTCTTTCACAGCCACAATATTTTGTGTTCCTTGTATGAAAATTAATAAAAAAAAAAATTGGATCATCATGAAAGGCTTCATTTCCTTAAGCTAGCAGTGGTGAGAAAAAAATTCCATCTGCTTTATGTCACCTCAGTTTCAATCAGTCAAAAGTAAATTTCCATCAACTCAATCCATATACTTTTCCTCTCTGTTTACTCTTCCTGTACTGCACGGAATCAAGCTAAAGTGCAGGAAGACTTTTATGGGCTTTTTAGATTAGTGCATATGGTGCTGCACAAAGACAAGAAATACATCTCGCTTGCACCCTCCTGTTACTGCCCAGGGAAGCCACAGAACACATTCCACAGGCCTTATTTCCCACCTGGATTTATGTCACTTCTCTTTACAGCCTTTGAAATTTACTTACATTCTTTCCCTCAGATGAAGAAACTATTCTGCCTGCTGTTGTTACTTGCAGGCTGTGGCTGGGTAACCTCTTAACATTCCCTCAGATAAAACCTCGAAAAAGCTCGGCTTCTTTAGCCCAGTTTTCAAGTTTTGTTGTTATTTTTCAACCCACTACGATCTGATGGACAGTTTTGGCCAGGTGGAACCGACCCAGACACTGTGTTCCCTCTCTGGCTTATTTGGCATGGTGGGAGGAGACCCCACCATGTCTCTCCTTTTACCTGATAATTGTATTGCTCTGCTAATTGCTACTGGCTGCCTTCTTCTGACTACCCCAACACAGCTCGCAAGGGAAAACAAAGCTCCACCTGGATTTTAAGGAATGGAGGAAACCTGGCTGCCCAGATTTTGCCTGGGAAAACTGACCTTGAGCAGCCTACAGACATCACCCCTGAGATGGGTGCTGGGGATCTTCTGCATTGCACCTCCAGCACATCAGGCTGGAGGAGAGGAAGCACTGCCATGGTGCTGAGAGGGAAAATTCTCTGTCCTGGCTTAGGGAAGTTTGGACAGACCTGCTGGAAGATATTCTCGAGGGCTGGTGCTGTGGAGAGCTGCCCCTCCAAGGCAGGGACATTAAATGTGCAAGAGCCCCCAGCACAGAGCCTGGAATGCCAGACTGCTGCTGCCCGGGGTCAGCAGCAAGGCCAGTCCTGGAGCCCAAGGCAGCCAAGCACTCACCGTGTTTGTGCAAACACTGTGGAATTCATTTGCTTTTTTCACCTGAAGCTCGCTGGTTTTTGCCAAAAAGACTTTTCTGATTTCTCTCCACGCCTCTCCCCCCATAGCCATTACATGAAAGTTATTTGCTCTCAGTAATTGAGAAGGGATGGGCAGGGCAAGCAAGCCACTCACATTTTGTTCAAAATCCTTTTTGTGCCCTTCTGGTTTAGTTAAATTTGGTCAGGCTTTTCTGCTGCCCTTTGGACCATAGCAAATAACTCATCACTTCAGATTTGGGACGGTGGAAGGAGAAGGAACAGGAGTGCCACCTGCAGCAGAAAGACTAAAATGTAGGTCTCTTGCAGCCTCGGGGAGCCGGGTCTGCGGGTTGAGTATCAAGGAGGGATTTTCATTCGGTCCATACATAGCTCTGACTTTCAGGGAAACCATCCTGTGCAAAGACAGCAAACTCAGTGCTTTTTTAATCTGGCAACCTCTACGTTGCTATTTTCCAAACCCACTGGCTGAATGAAGGCAGATGGTGCTTTGGCTTGGAAGGGACCCCACAAGCATCATTTTCTGCAGGCATCACTGAGATGCTTGCAAGAAATACAACATGAGCTCCAGCCAGCCCAGTGATTGTGGATTTAGGATGGTGCCTGCCCAGGCCAGCAGCACTTTGCCAGTGCCCCGGCAGCAGCGTGTGACCAGAGTCCCAGGGGCTTCAGTCCCTGCAGCTGGATCCTCCCTCCCTCCAGCAGCTGTGGGGAAATGATGGGCTCTCAGTGGCACTGCCAAGAGCATCACTTCTGAATAATCACACAGCGCAGTGAAAATGAGTGTAACAATGAGCAAACCTTCCCATAATACTTCCCGTGCCAGCCCCCCCTCATTGGGGACCTCCACTGATCACACCTGGTTTTCACATTGTCCCCTGAAGTCTCAGGTGGCTTTTTTCCATCAAGCTTTTCTCGCTGCCCAACCACAGCAGGGCTGAGATTAAGACCCAACACTGCTCTTCCCACACAGGGCTGTAGGACTGTAACCTCTGCCCAGGGCTTTCAGAAGGACAAGCAGGGTTTGCACTTGGAGCTGCTGCTGCCTTAAATCTTGTTTAATATCAATTTGCTAATGTCAATCTTCTAATTTAGTGAAAACAGACTTGCACAGTAACACCTCAGTTATGTTTTCAATCAATCAGCAGGCAATTAATGGACAATCCCTGTTATACTCTGCACTCATGGGTAGCACAGAACAAGCACAACACAGCCACAGTGAGAAAAGATACCAGCCTGACCAGATTTTACATACACACAATTATAACACTTTTTTACCCTTTTTTTCTGAAGTATAACAGTGCAGAACACATCAAGTTGCCCAGTGTCCCAGCCAGCCCATCTCTGCCCACAGGCTTTGCAGCAAGACGTGGTCACAGACAGAATCCTCGTGTGCTGTTGCACAAGATTTCCACCAGCAGCCACAGTCAAACAGTCCTTGGGGTTCCCCCAGCTGCAGCCTCTGCTCACAGACCTCCTGCACTGCTCCTCTTTCACTGGCACTGAGGCTACAGCCAGCTGAGCTGCTAAGGCACCACTCACTTTTATCCACAGGCCAGCACAAATTCTGCTGCAGCATTTGGGAAAGAACGGGCAGCTCTCACACAGCATCTCCATAAAGCAAAAACCCTGGGAATGTGGCACAGAGAAGCACACAGGGAAAGCTTGTGGGAAGAAGATGCTCTGATCTGATCACACAGGCAGGATTAAAAGCATGTGCACAGAAGGAGTATGTCAATTAACTGCCAAAAAAACCACCCCAAAACCAAAATAAAAAAACCCAGAAAACAACTGTAAACATACATAACTGTAAACTCTACATAAAACATCTTCTATCAGAAAAATCCCATTTTAGTTAAGTTCAGACATTCTGTGGATGCTTTCTTGCTAATGATTTCTCATTAAAGGAAAACACAGGTCATCCCAGAAGCATCTTGGTAACATCTGTCTTCTAGTCTGAAAATGTCAAGATGAAGCACTTCAACAGCTTCAGCAGCAGCGTGGTGTGGCTTTTGCACATAAATACATTCCTCTATTTACTTTGCATTATGGAAAATATCAACTCTTTCAACTGACCAACCAAACAAAACCTACTCCAAAAATACACCTTTGTGGGGCATCAACCTCGCTCTTTAAAGCTTGTTTTGAACAGGAAGAGGTATTCCAAAATCTAGTAATTTTCCAAGTTTGACAATCTCATCTTAGCCCATGCTCCTAACAAGGGGAGCAAAACAGGAGTTCATGAGGGAGGACACAAGCCCTGTTTAACCACCAGCCCAGAGCAGGTTCACAGAAGAAAAGCCGAACAGACAGAAGTTTTTACAAACTCACTGAGGTCGATAGTGCAGTGCTTGCTACCCTTGTCTGGGAGAGCAGGTCAGAAACAGGGGATCCAAGAGGACATCAAGACATTTTTTTCTTTTATTGCAGGATCTAATACACCAGCATTTGATGGCTGATGGCATAACCTGCTGCCAAAAGCCTCCTTCAGCTTGCTGCAATGAACTTGTGGCTGGAAACCTTTCCGTGATAGCCAATCAGAAATTACTGCACATGGAAGTTTTTCTTCCCTTTCCTGAAAGCATCAGAAGATCAAGTCCAGATTATGGCCCTTTTTTACATCCCGGAGGACTCAGAGTGTACAGCTGGGTCCCTAGGATGATGCTTTAAGTCTTTAACATGCCTTTCAAGCATCTGTATGGCTTTAAATGTGCCTTCCTCAGAAGCAATTTAAACAGAAAATTGCCTTGCCTACTTCACACAGACGCAGAAAAGAAGACAGAAAAAAAAAACCAAACAAAAACTAAACTACTGCAAAAGAGAAAATACAAGTATGTCAATGAAATGAAAAACCAACACCAAAGTCATTGCAGATTAGTGGATCACATCTACCAAGCTGATTTTGCTCTGAAAACTTGTAAGCAAGCTGATGAATCCCAGCGAGGCTGGAGCAGCCCCGTGGATCCTCCCAGGGGGGAGGTGCTCAGCAAGGGAAGGATGAGGGCTGGTGGCTTCTGCAGAGGGAGAATTCATGGGTCTTTTGGAATTTCTTGAGCTGTAGTGTACAGATGCTGTGATGGGAGCCTGAAAGAGACCCAAACCCCTCAGCCGCGCAACCAGAGATCTGGCATGAGAGGGAAATGCTGTGCTCTGGTGTTTATGAAGAGAACATGAGTGGGAAGGTCTCAGCTGATGAGCAAGCAGACAAAGACCCTATCCTGTAAAGAAGAAACTGCACTGGCTCCTCCAAGCCCAGTTTGATCCCCCAACTTCCCACTGAACAGCCCTTTGCTCCAGCATCAGAGGCTCAGTTAACCCTGCAAAACAGCCAGGACCTGGCCCTAGACAGGGAAAACAAATCAAAAAGGAGCAGAAGTGTCAGAGTGCCTTCCCAGCAGAAGGTAAATCTCTGTCCCTCACCTCTTATCAAGCTTAATTATCTTGAAGGGATGACAACGAAGAAAATCTGGGATGGGTCTGTTGGTGCCTATTCCCTCTCCTGCCCTCACTGAGTGGGAGTTAATTGCTGGCAGACCAGTATGGTTTAGGTCCAGACTGGAGGAGCCCGTGCCCTGCACTCCAGTGGTCTGAAGCCACCTCCAGCCCCGAGTGCTGAGCCCTGGCTGCTTCCTGAACTCATTAAAGAGGCTTCCTGAGCCTGACCGGCCTCCTGAATTATTGAAGAGGATGGGTGGGCTCTGGAGCAAACAAACAGAGGCATCGAGAAGTGACCTTGGGCAGAGGCACTCTGTCACCCACGGAGAGATCACTGCAGGCTCCGTGCCCCTTACACAGGGATATTAAAAAGATTAAAATAGAATAAATAATGCCTTCCCCGCCAGTCTCCTTCACTTCATATGCTGACAGTTTTCCTCCCAGCAAGGTCCACTGCAGAAAGCTGGAGCTTTTCATTTGCTGACTGCAGAAACAGCAAACAAAATCTTAGTCAGGAGCAAAAACCGGGGAGTTTTACATCTGCAAGCCATGAGTGACTGAGTTTTTAAATCTAAAATATAGTCTTTAATTAGTACTAATCTAGTTAGTTCCCTCGAACTAAGATGTACGTTTGCTATGAATCTTTCAAATGTTCCTGAAAACAAAATTAATGCTACTGCTTTCCCCGTGTAAGCCATCATTCTCAAGTGAGTCATTACAAGGTGGATGCAATCTGAGGAGTCAATGCTGCTGGTTTGAGGGTTGGCCAAGCACACATTTATCTTTTGTTCCAGAAGGCAGTGGAGAAGTGGGTGGAACCGATGCACTTATACAGACTTTGCTGCCAGAAAATGGCAAACTAGCCTGTCTGACTTTGGGATGATTCTGTGCTGCTTTCAGGGTCCTCATTTTGACCAAAGTTATAAGAAAATTGAGTGGCACAGTCAGAAATATCAGCAAAACGACTCCCTGCTGGACCCTCTCTTTTTCCTTGTTATTCATGTATTTTTCTTGGACTCCTTTACCTTCTGCAGTGCTAAAATGCCACCCTCTGCACAAATTCAATAGTTACACCCCGGAGCTGATGATCAAATTATCTCACAATTGCTACCTAAAGAGATTTAAATCCAACAGAAGATATTGGCTGTTTTTATTCTGAGCACAAGGGAGCCCGTTCCTGAATTTTCAATCACGTTAAAGCAGGGAATCAAATTCATCAGGAATTGGATGAAGTGGAAGGTTCTTGATCAAAAAATTTATTGTAAAGTTCGCACATGAATTAAACCTGTAGACTGGGGAAGCAGCTACACTTGGCTCACCCGAACTGAAGGAGTTTGTGCCTGTTGGAAACGCAGCAGAAGAGTGTCACCTAATGGCCAAACATTTTCAGGGAACTGCTGTCCCTCCTTTCCTCCCTTGCCATCATTCCCGTGCTACACCCTGCCCTGTTCTGCACGATACAAACCAAAAAGTGCTGTCTTTCCTATCACAGATCTTTTTTACTTCCCTGTCGCATATTGTGCCTGTACATCTGAAATCAAGACAACCTTTAACTTATTTTCTCCTCCTCTAATGTATTAGTGGCTGCTGTTGCATCAAAGTCTGAATTGTGTGAGCCAGCACAGCCTTCTTGTCCTCACACTTGTTACACCAAGGGTGTGACTACAGTCAGATACCCCAAAGAAAGGCAAAAAATTCCTCAGGAGCTTTCCTCCTAAGCTCCCAGGACTAAAAGTGAATTATGCCCAAACCAAAGGAAAGGCAAGGTTTCATCCCTACTGCATGGAAGGAAAGCAAAGGCAGAGCCAAACCTCCCTTTGCTGTCCCAAGAACATGCCCAGAATTGCCAACTTCGCAGTTTCAAAGTGAGACTTGAGGGGGTTCTGTTTCCTAATGATCCTTAACCTGGATGCAAAGGGCGACGGAGGCTGTGCTGCAGCAGAACTCTCCTGTGTTCCCATTTCTTTGGTGCAGTGTTTGCTGCAGGTGGTTTTTGCAGCAATCTAAATATTAAATACTCCAGCAGTCTGTTCCCAGGAGAAGGTCAGTTCCAGAGGCGAATGGAAACACTGAATTAATCTGATCAATGTTTTACAACCAATGAAAAACTTGCAAATGTATGTCCCATACACAGTTTCTGTAACAATGCCTGCATTCTGTGTCCAGAAACTGTATCTTTTTTTTGCAGGGAATGGCTTTAGATGGAAAGCAGTACTTTTTGTCCTTGCTTGGAGGTCACTAAACCCATGAAATTCACCCAACTATACCAGCAGAAGGCAAGAATCTCCCAAATCCCCTGTGATCTAAGGACTAAATTAAGCTTTTTTTATTCAACAGGATTCTGCTCCTGTGACCAGCTTCTCATTAACCCAGCCTCTGGCACTCTTGTTTTGGACAAGCAAATGCACACAGGTTAGTAAAATCGTGGGGCAGAGATTTTCTTTTCATTTATATTCATTTGCAGACCTAGAGAGCAACGGCACGATCAGGGCTCGTTAGCAACGCAGCCAGCAACATCAGGAAGAGTGGGAAGGAAGAAAGAAAGAAGGTCAGGAAGCCAAAGAGACCAAGAAAAGGACTACGAGACACCTCTCTGGGTGCCCACCTGCTGGTCTGGCAGGTCCCAGGACAGCTCTTCCCATCACATACTCCCAGTAAGCCACTTCCTCCCCATTTCCACCCCTGCCAAGAGCTACATCTCATGAATTTCCTATTTTAATCACTTAGTCCTATTTTCCAGCACATTCATCATCTCATTAACAGTAAATGCCTTTATTAAGTTAAATATGAAATCCAGCACTAAGCTGTTCAAATGGGTTTTTAGGGGCATGGACAGGTTTCCTTCTTCCCTCCTCCAGTCTTGTAGCATCCATATTCAAATCATTCTTGTATAAATTCATGTAATTGGCTGGTCTCAATCTTTAATTAACTGTATTTGTATGGAATCTCACTTTTCCTATGAGGAAGCAATATTCGATATAGTTCAATATTCACCTGCCTTTTAATGGAGAAAGACGAAACAGTGCCTGATTAATTTTATCCATTAGTTCTCTGTTAATTTGAAGTATGAGGAGGGGAGAGAGGAAATACATTTAAATGCCCAATCCCTTCTCACAGTTCGTCTATTTTGGGGTTCCAGAAAGTGGGCCAAGAGCATAGAAATTTTCTGGTTTGTGATCTCTGACCTGGACCCTGCTGGCCTGGCCTGACCCTCATCAGGAAAACTTCCCTCGCAGGGAGAGACCAAAGAGCTTCCGTTCATTTGATTTCACCAAGGGAAGGTTAAGAGGTCTCTAAAGTATCCACATGATTTTCTTTCAAGGAAGAGCTCTTTAATCTATCAGACAGGGGCAGGACAAGACCCAATGGCTGGAAGCTGAAACTGGATCAATCCAAGCTAAGTATGGGGAGTCATTTTCTAATTATTATTTTTCCACAAATCAAAGGGAGTAATTAACTACAGGAACATCTTCCATTAGTGCCTGATAGATTTTCTATCATGGGAAGTGCTTGAACTACAGAGCATGGACACATCCAGCTCAATCACACAGGGCCAAGCAGAAGGGAAAAGGTGACTTTTTCTTCCAATTGTGCCACTGGTGAAAGAAACCCAGGAAGCTGGCCCCACTCTGGTGTCAATGGCTTTTTTAAAAAGCAGATTAAAAAACTGAACTGGATGAAAAAGAGAAGTAAAAAACAATTTAGGATTTAGAAAAGTAAAGAGTCCACAGGAGGTCTGAAAGGTCAGATTTGTTTAACAAAAAAAAGTCAAAGCCAGTCAGTATTGGGAATGAGTGTTTTCCAAGGGAAGAAATATTGGTGCTGGGTGGAGAAAGGCACTGTAAGAAATTGCATATGCTTGATAAGGTGGAAAATAAAAAAGAAATTAAAAATATAAGAGTCTTTAGTCTTCCTAAAAAGTCTTGAGTGGGTTTGTCTGCAAGACCTCTGTGTTCACATCAGCACCCATAGGGAAGCCAAAGAGCAACAGTTCCAGCAGCCAAGCCTCCCCAAAACCCTGCTGGGATGTCTCTCCAACAGCTTTTCTCTCCAGCAGTGGGATGGGGCAGTTTTTGGCACAGTTGTGTCACTGACATCCTGGAATTCAGGAGTCGCCATGCCCTCAAATCTTGTGCAGCAGGATGTGCTGGCTGAGCAAGGAAGGAGTTACACAGCACAGCCCAGCTGCCTTTTCTTGTTATTCTTACTGTGGATCCAGAGGAAGTGAGAGGAATGGCTGCAATTTAGGGAACACCCAAGATTTTCTACCTGATGGAGAGCAGTGCTAGAGGTATTGTCACTGCTGCTCGGGCAGTCCGGCAAAGGAGAGTGACGAGAAATCGCAAGAAGAAATTGTTACTCACATCTGCTGTGCATTTCAGCAATGGCCAGGATGAGAGACACCCTGAAGGGAAGCAGCTGAGATGGGGAAAGCAGCTTGCTCAGAGGGGCTGCTGTGCTGCTTTGAGCACTGGAGATGGTGCAGCCCAGCTGTTGCAAGCAGATTTGAAACTAAACAGAAGTGCTCTGCAGTCCCTTGCAACATCACTTTTACAAGCCTGGCAACATCGAAAAAAGGTTTCTCCACCTGTGGGGCTGATACACATTCTCTGACATTTTAAAATATTAAAGTCCCATCACGACAAGTGGGTCATGCCCAGGGAGGTGTGGAGCAGCCCCTCTTCAGCGGGACCAGTCTCTGGGAAAGACAAGGGCTGTGCCAGGAGGCAGCTGTGGAACGTGTCACCCATCTGCATCCATGCCTGTGCCAGCAATTCCAGCTCATCCCAGCGTCCAGCCGGGCAGGAGCCCAGCACTGGCCTTGCTGTTTGCTGCAGGCACTTGTTCCTCACTGCACGGCAAGAATGACTTGCTGATTTGCTCCCATATTCTCTGAGACACGTTTGTGGGGTGTGGTGGGCTTTGGGAAGTGAAAAGGATTTCCATTTGTGTTAAAATAACACCCAGGAAGCCTAATAAAAAAAAAAAATCATGTCCCATCCTCCCTTCCTTAGAGGGAGGGGAATCCCTGGATTGAAATGTTTGGGAAAAAATAGATGAAGAGAGAAAATAGGCAGAAGTCTGAGCCTACTACATTGGGTCTGTGTTACAGTCTGGGTACTCTCCTGTAAAGCTCCCTAAATATCCCATATACTTCACCTCAGTGGCTGAATGGCAGCCTAGAGATATGTGAGAGCACAGGCAAGCTCCCTGCTTTCTGCTTTTCCCATGGGATGACACCATGAATGGTGGGGGTTGCATCACTTGGAAAGTCAGAGGAGACAAAAAAATTCCTAATAACATTTTGCAGGTAGTAAAATGGAAAGAAAAGAGAAGGCACAAAAGAGTTAACTTTGGATTCAATCAGAGTATGACCAGCTAATTAATCAGTAGGATGTTGGTATTATTAATAGAAAAAATTAAGGTACCATCACTAAATGAATAGACAGGGAAGAGTCAACCATGCTAACAGATGCCACCAAATACCAGAGTCAGGAGATAGCTAAATAATGTATTGTAATATCAGATACACACTGGTGACCCAGTGCTGCAACATGAAATGAAAATGAATCAATAGAAAGTAATGAGAGAGAATAATATGTGGATTAGTGAGGACAGAGATAGATTTCTGATCCAGGATTTTCCCCAAAAGACAGCTATGTGCTCTAAGAACTATAAATCTTTAATCAGTCCATCAAGTAGCTCAGTTGTTCCTCTGTGCACACACTCAGGGCTAGATAAAAGTACCTTCTGCATCTGAAATTCAGGCATGGCAGTTTCTGGGGCTGAGCAGAGGTGCTTGGCTATTGGAGTGCATCCAGATCCTGGAGTGAAGGGCCTGGGAAGAAGGGCATTGCACAGGGATTAGTACCTGCCTTGGAAATGATCCAGCCAAAGCTGGACCATGCAGAGGAATGATCCACCTGCAAGACTCTTCAACAGGCAAAAGGAGCAGGGGATCCATGTGGGTACAAGCTGCTTGCTGAGACAATCACAGCAATGGAAAAGGACTTTGTTTCTGGTCCAAAACCCTTCATATCTGGTTGAAAGGAAAATGCAAAGCAAGGGGGGGTCGAGTCCAGAGCCCAGGCCTCTCTTTCACTGGATCCCACTCCATTCTGACAGTAATTTTTCTCTCTCTCTCTCTGCCACCAGTAGAACCCAAATCTCTATATTTTTTTTTTCAGTATTCTAGCTCCAAACAATGGAGAAAAGTGCTCCTGCTCCAGAGCAGCCAGTGGCTCAGCCACTCTATGGGGAAAAGTGGGTTTAGACTCTCTCAGGAGAAGGGTAGAAATGAATTCCTGGTTTCCAATGCATGAGCACACATTGTAACTCATTATGAGGAAGAGATTTTGCCCTCAGCACCACTCCTTGCTCTGGCAATGTCTTAAAAGAAAGCAGCAGCAATTACATTTTGTGGGAAGCTCTGTATTGAGGCATGACATCACCCTGGGAGCACCTCACAGGCTGAGACCCTTGGAGGTGAGGGCCAGCTGTGCCCTCCTTTCTGGGTCTCCGAGGGGTTCAGAGGTGGTGCAGCAGGAGGATGGCAGCTGAGTCTGTTAAGGGTGTGGATTTTATTAACCCACAACTACAAGTGCCAAGAAGTAAAACTTTCTGGGTGTTGGGTGGCTTTAACGTGTAGATTTTGGTATGAGGAGAAAGCACAGCAAACTTTGGATCTCAATTTTTACCTTGCCTTGACCCCACTTGTGCCTCAAATAAGGGTTTTCTAGAAAAAACATTCTGAAGTCAGAAGATTTATATCTTATTTCTAAATGGAACAGACTTTGCTGAAAACGACATGGATTTTACCAGGTCAATACAATTTATGATGAAATAGGAGAGGTTTAAATCTAGTTCTACATAAATAGCCCCAGCAGGAAAGTAGTGGAACCTGATAAAAAAAAAATTAATCCATTTTTAATGCATCTGCATCAGAAAATGCAACATCAGCCAAGGAGATCTCAAATCCTTCCTGCAGAGGGTAGGACAAGGAACACACTGCACATGCCAGCGGGTGTGTGGGCAGACTCACTGGCTACGCTTTTTCTAAAAGGATTCATACCACCTTTCCTGAAGTGACATTCAGATCATATTCAGTGCCAATATTATACACAGTTAACAGGCCACAGTTTGGAAAGTGATTTTCTGAATTATGAAGTAGAAGGGTAAATCTGGCAAGAGTGAGTTCAGCAACTACTGCGGGTGAGGAGACAGGGGGGTGAGGGCACAAACCTGCTCTGCTGTGACCACATCCCAGTGTGCTGGACTCAATTCCAGGCTGCTAGAGCAGAGAGATGCAATAGCAATGTGGGAATTCATACATTTGTAGAAACAGGGGAATTCAGTTCCTCCAAGAGGCATTTGGTCAAAGCCCCACCAGGCTTTCACAGTGAGCACCTTGCACTCGCTCTGCTCTGCAGCAGCAGATGGTCCATCATTTCCAAGCAGTTTTATGGCCATCCAAACCCTCTCAGATCTCTGTTCCTTGAACTTGCACATCTTTCAAGAAGAAAAACAGGGGAAAAACTATCTTGAAAGCTGGGCTTTACCGCCTTGAGCCAAGATTCACATGATACCTTTTAACAGCCTTTCCTTCCCCGGTTTTCAATTAACTGCTCTGCACTGAAGATTGCAGACTGTCAACTCATGCAAAGAGTAAATCCTTTCCTAGAGCTTTTTAAACTATTTTCTCAGGCTCCTGACTGCAGAGGGCTTTGAACAAACTGTTTCCAAGGAGGAAAAGGAAAATGAAGTGAATTGTTTGCTGCAGTCAGCAGCATTTCTCCCAAGGTGTTTGCACTGCTGCTCTGCTCCGGGGAGGAGGAGCTGTCATGTCTCAGTGGACTTTTTCCAGGCAGAGTCATCAGTTTTGACTTCATATTTCCTTGGGGTTAGATGGAAATTTCTCAAGACTAAAAATAGGAGGCAGAAAGGCACCTACTTACCTACCTATCATACACAATCTGTGAGAGGTGAGACAAGAAGGGTCTACAGAATGTTTCCAATTTGCTTCAGAGCAAAAAGAAAGAGCAAAAGGGAACTGAAATGCTTTAGTAAAACCTGACACTCCTCGTTTTTCAGGTCGTGACCAAAATGGAGGTGACATTTGAAAAGGATGCCTGCTTTTCCAGGAATTCGCTTGAAAACGAGATGTTGCTGTACTCCAGTAACTGATGCTGCCAAGAGGTGGTGAGAAATACAGGATTTAAAGAGAATCCTCCACTCTGAGGACATGAAAAGAGCAAATTAGAAACCTTTTAAAAATCAGAAAACTGGATAAACTGCTAAAAGTGACCACAAGTCAACTGAACTATGTTAGCAATTTGCGAGAGGGACCTGAAAGAAAGTAGCTGGATATGGGGAACAGGTTTTTTTGGTTTGAGTTTGGTTGGTGGGTTTTTTTAATTCAAAAATTATATCAATTTCTTTATATATATGTATAGAATACACGACTTTCCAGACATGACATTCCAGATTAATTTTTAATTCTCTCATAAAGGGGCAAATAGGAATAAATAAGTAATGGCTGAGAAAGCAGAACAAAGCACTCCCAGAATCACTGTTCCCTCTGCAAAAAAAACCAAAAACAACCAAAAAAAAAAAACCACAAAAAAAACCCAAACAAACCAAAACAAAACAACAGCAACAAACCCTATATAGAATAAACTTTCAAACCCAAAGCAAAAAAGCCAGGTTCACCACGGATGCAGCCACAACACTATTCCCTGCATCCAGGCTTGCAGAGAGACAGCTCTGAAGACTGCTCAAAGAAAAATTGCAGTGTTAAAATCTGGTCGTTTTTCCATTTCCATCATTGATTTCTTCCAGATAAGGGAATGTACCACAGAGTCACTTGGGAAGTAGCCTTTAATGTGCCTCCAAGACTTCCTGGTTTTTAACTGGTCATTTCCTCACTAAAAGATGCTGCTTCAGACCACTGGCCTGGGGCAAAGCAACCTCAGCACCCCTCCCATTGCATATCAACATTTATTATTCATTTCCCTGTTAAAGGAGGCTTCAGGAATTTCTCAGAAAAAGAAGAAAAAGACTAAGAAAGAGGAACCCATTGTCCCATCAGCACAAGGAACAGGGAAAAATACAACTATGTGTATGTATACACTTAAATATGTATATATGTCCCCTCCTGAAAGAGGGATAAAGTGCAGCAAACTACATCTCTCACTCTTCTACTGTAATTTGTCCCCTTCTCAGGACATTTCCCTTGCCAAGAGGAGGGGCTGGAGCCCTCCCATCTCCCTCCCTCCTCCAGCATCTTGGCTCTAACCTGGCACAAACCCTTTGTTGCATTTTATATAACTTCATTGGTCTGACTTTCCAACTGCTTAACAGCCCTTATCAGCAAATAAAAGCCTCCAGCAGCAGATGAGCAAAGTGATTGAGAAAGCTATAAAAACTGAAAAGAGAGAGCTGTCTGTAGTTAAAACAAGCCTCAGCTCCTGCTCCCCAGCCAACTCCCCCAGTAAGTACGGAGGAATAGCAGGTTTATTACCCTCCCTTTGATTGTATGTCATCATTACAGCATTGTTTTCCCACATACCAATTCCTTCCCAGCTCCCACTTGCAATAAAAACCAGAGATTTGGGTTCTTTTAAAAGATTAATGGACACAGCTGCCCTCGTACTCTAAACTTGTGAAGTGGCTGAATATCACTCTTGAAATTCCAAATTCTGGTGGTTTTCTGCTGGGGCTGGAAGTCAACGATGTCGTGAATTACAGTAGGGTTGCGTGGGGGGAAGGAGTTGGCACTGTGGAGAAATGAGACCTGTTGAGGGACAGCTCCTCATAAAGAAACTCCAGAATTAACAACCTTTTTTGATGAAAACAACAAACAACAAAAGTAAAAACAGTTTCCTTACAGGTTTTCAAAAGAAAATAAAACAGTTTTGCACAGGATGACTTGAGACTTGTCTGTGCTCTGCTTTGAGGGTGAGTAGGAAGTGGTGCTCAAAACAAAGCATGAAATCATTGCTCTAAACACAACAGCTCATTCATGTGGGAGCAGAGCAACCCTGGGGTCTGATCTGGAGGTGCTGGAGTGGCTGGGACATGCAGGATGAGGGTGGAAGCCACGTGCCCAGTGCCGTGGGCAGGTTACCCAGATCAGCACAGGAGCTGCAGGGATGGAGCAGTTCCCAGGTAGAAGAGCCAAAGAGAGGTGGGGAAAGGGGTCTTTTGGCTGGAAAAAACCTGAAACTTGGTTACTTTCTTTTGCTGGTGGGAGACAGTTTGTAAGCAAGGGTTGATTTCTGTTCGTCTCTCCCGACCTCAGGAGGACTGGTGATTGCCCTTGGCCCTCAGTGAACCCCTCATCCCTGCAAAATGTCCATGCAGAGGCTTGCTATGGATCTGTTAGGTCCCCAGAGCCATTCCATAGTGCCCCCTCAGCTGCCAGGCCAGGCACAGGCTGACAATTCATAACAAAATACAGCTGCCAAGCCACGCTGCTCACTGGGGTTAAGAGGGACAAAGGTGGGTGACCCTTTCAGCCCCAGGGTGACACCAAGGGCCGGTAGGGCAACCTCATGTCCACAGAGCTGGGGGTCAGTTCCAGTCCTGGTCACATGCCTGGCCAATTCCCAGGATAGGATAGGATAGGATAGGATAAGCTGGGACTCCTTGCTGGCACCATTTTGGAGGGAAGCACAGGTGAAAGTAAATCTACCGTGACCTTCGCCACGAGCCTGTGTGGGCTGTCAGGACCCAAAAGAAGAAACCCAGACCTGTGGAGCAGCAGTGAGTCTCTTGCCAACCCAGCAAAGCTGTGTTTTCACTCTAGCTATGATGTCTGCATTTAGTATTCATTGCCGTGTCATTGATCCTCATGAATTCCTCCCGTGTGCATGTGCCTCTCTCATCCATTTCTATCAACATCCCACTGTAATTTATTATTAGTTAAGAATTAATAGACACTTGGAAGTATAATGTTACATTTTTGTCTTCTGGTGCTCTGAAGCATTTCATGCAGCAGATCAAGCATTAAATCTGTCATGTAAACACATTATTTTGTCATGTGATGCATTATGATAGCCCACTACCAGGAAAATGAAAAGCACTTAAGGATTCGTGTTTGATGTGTACTGTCAACAAAAGTCAGGAAGAATTTATAAGGTGTTGTGGTTTAATGAGTACCTGTTTAATAGGGTTTGAGTATCATTCAAAAGTGTGGCTTTACAAGAGACATGTGATACATTGAATTTCAATGTGAATTATAAAGCCCAATCTAGATCTCCAGGCTTCTACACAGCAAAGATAATAAGATCCAGGGAGCTGTTTATTAGCAATAAATCATGACCTTTTCTTATTTTCTCTTGGAATATTCCTCTCTCCTTCATCAGGTTTTATGAAGCTGCAGGGTTCATGTATGGAAGTGCCATCCAGTATCTTCGATTAGGGCAGAATAACTCAGCTACAGCCAGGGAATGAATGAACTATGGATAAAGGAAGAGCTGATAGATAGGAACTCCACCAAACACCCAGCCACTGACAAGTCTGGCAAAGTTTAAGGAAAAAAAGAGTTTGTTCATGACTTGAGAAAGCTTCAGTGAATGTGTTTCCAGGTGGATTCTTCACCCAGCAGACTCCTAACAAAAGCCCCTCACACCTGGCCAGAGGTATCACAACAGCAGCACAAAAAATGCCAAAAATCTGAACACAAATGGAATTTCTTCTCCCTTTTCTCCTCAGGATGCTGCTGGGAGCACCTCCCACAAACCAAAATGAGATGCAATGCCAAAAAACCAGAGAGAAGCCTGAAGATAAATCCCAATCCCTTCATTAGCCCAAAAAAGAACCAGCCAAGCAGTGCTTTTAGAGGGAGCCAAAGGTGGATCCACCAAGTGGATCCGACTTGCAGCTCCCCTTGACCTCATGGTACACAGTTCATAGGGTAAGAGTCCTAAAACCATCTCTTCAGATGGCTTTGGTTAGAATTCATCAAGACCTGACACAATTAAATGCTCTAAGTTATTAATACCAACAAGATTTACTGCTCCCCATTTACAAATGATTTGCATTTTTATGCATTCTTTTAGCACGGATCATCACGAATTTCTTTGGTATTCATGAGGTTGCAATTTGTGTATTTCCATAATTACCTCATCATATTCCCCATTAGATAATGGACCAAGGGCATAAAACACCAAGCAGAATTCAAAAGCAGCATTGACTCTCTGCTCCACTGAGAGACTGAATGTCCCTTGTCCTTGAAGCAGAGCTCACAGGAAAGCCCTGGGAAAGGGCTCTGCCCCAGCATTAGCTGAGACTTGCAGGGAGAAATAAAATTTTAAATAATTTTTTAAAAAATCAGTGCTTGATCATTACAGCCTACAGGAGTTTCCCTGCTCACCCTAACTAGGTTCATTGATCCTCTCCGCACAGCCCCTGTGGACTAAAAAGGATTGTACAATGTCATGACAAGGAATCACAATCATTTCCGTTCCACAGCTTTTAAAGTAGGACACCAGTGAGAGGTGAAGAACCAAACCCAGCCTGGACAAACAGTCCCCCATGCCAGGGCACTGTCACTGCACCCCCTAAGGGACAGTTTGCATCCCAAACTAACCCAACCCAAACCCCATGGGTAATTCACCTCTGCACTGGAAGGAGGGGGAGGAAGGAAGAGAGATGACTTTCATGTACATGGAAACCTTTTTGTGCACTTAGGAATGGAGATGGACAGATTTAAAATTAACGGGCTCAGTTCACTGCTGGGCAAATGATCTAAAATGGCCAATAAATAATTCATGGCAGCACCATCCATCTCTGCAGCCTGGCCGGTGGCGCAGCCCACGTCGGGGGGCTCACTTGGTGAAAAGAGACAACTTAATTCAGCACAAAGTGAATAATCCAAAATCCCATAAATGATTCATCACTGGATTAAAAGCTAGAGATTTCTCCATAAAATTCTCTGCCCTGCATTAAATATGCAGATGATTGTGTGATGTTTATTAACTACTGGATGGCTTAGTTAAGGATGACACCAGCTCTGGTGCTTGAGAGCACCTTTGAAGCCATGAATCTTCATTAGATGTAAATTTAAGCATGAAAAGGGGTTACTTTCCAGGATTCAATGTCCACTAACACCAGTAGAACAACAGGACATGTACATGAGAGAAGAAAGTCAGGCCTTAATATAGTTTGTTTTAGAAAACATAGCTATAGGTAGGATTTATTCCCTGGTTTGGATTACCTACCATACACCTCCTCCTAGGTATTAAAAAATCCAAACAACCAAACCCCAAAACACACCCCTACAAAATTTTCCTTTTTTCTAGATACTTAAAAAAAGAAGCTGCATTTTGAAATAGCCAGAGAATATTCAGCTTCTTTTCTTCTAAAAATAAAAATTAAAAAAAGATATTTTGGGAAGTGGTCAATTTCCCTTCCCCTTGAAGAAGGGTCAGTGCTTGAAAGACTAAAGGCAATGAACTTTTACCAGAGATTATTTCCCAACACCTTCCTCCCCAATCCTTCCATTGGTATTTGCACACTCCAACTTGCATCTCTCTGCCCAGTGTCCTCGTGGTTTTCCTGTCTCAGTTTCAAACTACTTGGAGCTCTCTAGCTGAGGTTAGGAAAGAAGTCCTGTGAGGAGAGGCTGAGGGAGCTGGGGGTGTTTAACCTGGAGAAAAGGAGACTCAGGAGGGACCTTTTTGCTCTCTGCAACTCCCTGAAAGGAGGTTGTGGCCAGGTGGCAGTCAGTCTCTGCTCCCAGGAAACCAGCAATAGGACAAGAAGAAATCATCTCAGGGTGCATTTGGGAAAGTTTGGGCTGGACATCAGGAAGCATTTCTTCACTGAAAGCATTGTCAGGCATTGGAAGGGGCTGCCCAGGGAGGTGGTGGAGTCCCCATCCCTGGAGGAGTTCAAGGCACTGTCCCTCAGTGCTCTGGTCTGGGTGACAAGGTGGGGATCGGTCAGGGGTTGGACTCAATGATCTTGGAGGTCTTTTCCAACCTCATTGATTCTGTGATTCTACATTACAGGGCAAGGAGATGAGGGTCCTCCGTGGGAAGCCCCACCCTAATCCCAGTGTTCCTTTTAGTTTCTAAAGTCAAAGGATCACTCCTCAAAGTGATCCTTTGGAGGGCTCCTTGCCAGGACCCCCGTCCTGCTTGATGGCAGGAGGGAGCAGATGCTGAGATGAGCCGTGGGATTGTTTAGGGCTGACATTTCCTTTCCTGGGTCACTGCTTCCACAGAGAGATTGCAGGAGCTGCTGAGTCTTGGGGTTTGTGTTTTAAATTAGCAAGAGAAACCAAAACCACACTGCTCCCAGCTGGGGTCAGACAGCAGCGGGAAGAGGAAACCAAGAAGTGCGTGGTCACCACAGCCCCAGGAGCACAAGAAAACCAGGGCAGTACTGAGACCGGCAAGAAATTGTCTTCCTAGAGGCCACATGAGCCAGAGCCCAGGCCAAGTGTGCTGAAAGCATTCCCTGGAGCCAGCCATGAGCTGAACTCCTGCCTGGGACCTCGGCCATCACTGGAGGAGGCTGCATTTATTCTGCTTGGTGTCAGCAAATCTGCATCACCTTTACAGCCTCTTCTCACCTCTCCAGATGTTCCTCAGTCTCTGCAGCTCAACTTTGCCATCTGCTGTCATGTCTGTGGCAGCACGTCCCATTTCCTCTTTCAACCAGGCTAAAATTTTCCACTTTTTCATGCATTCATCTCACACTGTGTGGTTATCTCTGTTCTTTCCCCAAGTCCCATGATGCTATTTATTCTTATTTCTAATTTCCAATGTATTCAGCCACATTCGTCCCTTCTGCTTGCTCTTTCTTAAGCCCCAATTACATTTCACCTTTGAAACCAAGAGATTTATTTATATTAACCTTAAAAAATGCCTGGAAAAGCACATTAATGCTAAGAAACAAACCTGGAGACATAATGAAATGTGCTGCTGGGATGGAAAGGGACCATCGGAACAGTCAGCTCCAATAAAGTCTATTAAGAGAGGTCTCTTATTAATCTCAAAATGATATTTAATTCATTCTCTTGGTTTCTCTTTAAAGGATTTGTATTCCTAACTCAACTCTTGCCTTTCCTTTTTTTTTTTTTAGTATTTCCTCCTGTTTCCTTGTTAGTCAATCCCATATCCCAAAATATTCAGATCTCCCTTTTTAATTGCTTTTCTGTACCTCCTCCAAATTAATCAGGCAGTTCAGTCATTATCTCCTCACGTCAGAACTCCTTTACCCTCCTTAACTGGTCATTTTGATACAGACAATTGTCCACAAAGTACTGGGGGCCAGTAAAAATTACTACTTGGACCAAAAGCTAAATCCTTCATTAATTAACTGCCTTGCTCCGCAGAGCCGAGCCAGACTCTCCAGATATAACCACATTTAGGCTTGACATGGACTCTGAACAAATTAGAACCTGCTTTGCTCTGCCACAGGCTCCCTGTGCAAGCCCATAAATGTTGAGATAACTCCAGCAGCCCCCAGTGCTGGGGAGAGGCCTCAAACCTGGGTGATTTTAGGTTGTGGTGCTTGGCAGTTTGAGAGGTGGTGGGAGGCCAGGATGGAGGGACTGGAGTTTTGGGGAAACGCAGGGTGGTTTTAAAGCAAATGGCTTTGCTGCTTTGCCCTGTGTATTGCTTTAATCTGTTACCAGAGGGTTTTCTTGGCTACTGTGCTTTGTCTTTAGTCAAGTGTATTTTTTTGCCTTCCAAGGTGAAAGTCTTAAAAATAAAGGCCAACATTACCAGATGCCAATGACATCCTCTCCGACAGCCTTTTCTGTCTGAAAACTTTCTGCTTTCATCCAGTTTTTCTCCACTAGACCCAGAGACTGCATTCTGGGGCTTCTGTTGCTTTTGGAAAGCGGCATTTCTGTTTTCTCCAGCTACATCTTAAAAGGCTCCCTTTAACCTTTCCCTGAACATACTGACAGCCCAAGTCCTCACAAATAACTTCAATGAATTTTCATTTAAACATAACCCTCCCCAGTTCCTTGCTTCCAATTGCCACTCCAAACCCAAGGCTCTGCCTCAATAATTGGGGTGGATAAAAAGATAAATAAGAAGGCTCAGTGGCATAAGTTACACTCACAGCTTCCCTGCAGCTTCTCAGGGCTGCATTTCCACATGACTGAGCAGATCAAACTGACTTTGTTGGCTCCCATCTCTTCTCCCCTTGTGCAGCTCCCCAAAAGCAGGGCTTTTAAGTCCAGCCAGCACCACAGGAAATGTGCTACAACCATCCCAAGTGAGAGCCAGCTCTGCTGTAAAGACGTCATTAGTGAAGAGCTAATTAGTAAAAGCAAAAAGGATTGGCCCAACTCCGCCAATTGGAAGTTGCAATGGAGATATTTTTGACTTAATTAGCAGGTTTAATTGGGTGGGGAAAAAAGACAAAAAGAAAAGTTTGGAGTTTTCAAAGGAGTACATCAAAACTGTTTGGGATTTTTTTGTTTGTTTGTTTCCTTTTATTTCTTCCAGATTTGTGTGGGACTCATGCCTACAAGTGACAGATGCCAGGCCCCTGGGCTCAGCATGTGCTCTGTGTCGGGGTGGTGACAGCCACAGCCACCAGTGTGGGACAGACACAGGTCTCAGCTGAGCAGAGCCAGCCTGGGAGCCCACAGGCCACGTCCTCTCTCTGGAGACTCCTCTGCCTCCCACAACACCACCAGACCAGGGTGCAGGACAGGGCTCTGAACCCACGCCAGACCGAGAGGGACCCCAAACAGGAACCTCCCCTGCCTGCCCTAACTCACGGCCTGTCAGAGGACGCTGGAGAGTTCAAAAGTCTCACCACAGCCCTGAGCATGACTAGGGGGGAAGTCCAGAGCTACCAGACCGTGTTTGCTTCTGATCCAATGCTGTTCCCACAATGTGCTGTTACTTTAAGCTGTCGTTGCCCAGAGGTGCCATGGCCGGCACTGACGAACTCCAGGCAGCAGAGAGAACAAACCCAGTCATGGATTGGGATCTTCTCCCAAAGTCACTGCAGCAGAATGTGTGAGGACCACAGGGAATTACACAAAAGCTCTGCAGTGTATCCCATAAATGAACCCCCAATCTCCACGGACAATCCCTCTTCCTTAACGGCTTTAGAAATGAGGGGTATGGAGATCTGTGGGGGCAGGGTAAAGAAATGTCCCTCCAGGCTGGTCTTCTGGGCATTTTCCCACCTCTGGAAATGCTGCAGTACTTCTTTGGAGAGCTGAGGCAGCACACCACTCATTTCCACACATGGGGAATAACTAACTTCTGTTCAAATGCCTTAGGATGTGGCATAAAAAATACAATTGCCAGCGACAAATTACAAAGTTTATTAACATATTCTCCAAGGGTTATTCAAACATGCTGAATCACAGGCAGTAGTGGTACCCCTTAAGTAATCTGCGTTTTTGATTTAAACTCACAACACTCTTGTTGCTTAATTTTTCTGTTGATTACATAAAAGCATTAAAAACTGTATTTTATTATTCCTTTCTTTATGGCAATTTGAAGATAGGCAGCCTTCCACGTGATCTCTTCTGTTCCTCACAGTACAAGTTGTATTCAAGTAAGAGCATTAGTAAAAATGGAGAAAAACAAATTCTATTGTGCAACATGGTGTTAGTAAGAAGGCAGATGCCAGAAGCATCCATGAATAATGCATAAAGCCCCTTCTCAAATAAGCTTCTTTATGCAATGTGTTTTAAGGGTGATGTGGGAAAATTTGCACAAAGATTTTAAATCTTCATGGTTGAAGCTTTGGCCTTTGTTTTATACCCACTGATATTTTGAGGGCTCACAAGTATCTCTCAATGCAGCATGGAACAGGCCCTTTTTATTTCCCATGGCATCTGCAGATGATGTAGGAGCTCTTCACAGGGAAAAAATGTTGTTTTCTCCTTCAGCACCACTGAAAACTTTTTCAGCCTCTTCTGGTTGTCCAACACTGCAGTGAGAAGCACAGATCACTATGGATGGGGCAAAAGGACCTTGCTGCTTCAGAGCATCCTTTCCTGTTTGTAACATCAGCAAATTCCCATGGAAATGGAAACCTGAAGCTACTGAGTCCAATGACTGCAATGAAGCAACACCTACTTTTTACACCAGGGAGGTATTTACCTGGCCTGTGCTCTTCTTGTGGATAGGAAAGGGTTGTTCAGACCTTATAATGGCAGCTCTAGGGTAACCACCATGGGATTCAGAAAAGAGACTCTCCTTGGCCCCCAGTCCCTGTCTCCCAGGTGGGGTAAGCAGTGAGGGACCAGCTACCGTTGAAAAATTATTGGTCTTTGGAAAAGGGGTGATACTTCACTGGACTCCCCTGTGGTTTGTGCACAGAAAATACGTTTTTTCAAGATAAGCCAGAAGACAAGAACTTATCAGTTACACCTGCACAAGGTGTCATGTGCTGGTACTCGACTGAAAATAAAGCAGAGGAGGCACTTCCTTAAGCTGGAGTCACTACACTGCAGTAACAGTTGCTTAATTTCTCCAGTGCCCTGGGCTCCTGTTCATTGCTACACAGAAGCAGCACCCAGGAACCACTATTGAATTTCTGGAGTGAAGTTACCTGAAGCTTCCTCCTAATACAACTTTTGTAATCAGCACCACGAGCCAATACTGCACCCATTACAATCCGTGGCCAGTACCTTCCTGTCTCTAAGAAAAATGACACTGGAACTTTTAATAGGAAATTACAAAATGGATTACCTTTTTATTATAAACTTCTTTGCATGTTTACCTGGAAGCAAAATAATATTAATGTTACAATGAAAAAACGAAATCTATAATTCTAATGTATCTGTCAAACGAGCTCAGAAGCAATGATAGCAAGCTGTGAAATTTCTGTGGGCTAAGCAGGAAAGAAAGGATCCCATCCTGATTTCAGCTACACCAGTGTGTTTTGGGAGCAATGCCAGGAAACTGTGGGGCCACTTAAGTATAAAGAGAGCCAACAGGATGAGCCAGACCTGCAACAAGTAAGTGAACGGGTTCTTTGCACAGGCTTCCTCCTGCTGCATCCCCACCAACTCACCCTCCCTGGCCCCCTCATGGTGCCACAGTCCTGGAGTAAGGACAGCAACTCCCGTAAAATGAACACAGCACTGGCACCAGGGCCGTGGCAGAGTTCCCAGAATAACCAGGGACACAGGAGGACACGTGCATCAGGCCAGCATTAGAATAAATAATTTTAAGGATACTTACGTTTACAAACCAACAAGACCATCAATACGAAAAGGATGGACCCCGCTATGACACAGGCAATGAGAATGGCAGAGCTGGGAAACTGGAAGGGAGAAGAGAGAAACTGAAAAGGCTTTAGGAGCAGCTTTGCTTCAGAGCTATTTGCACAGGAGGGGCCGTACGGGTGGCTCAGAGCACTGGGCTGCAATTTGCAATGCTCTTCTGACCTTGCCTGTACAAAGTGTTGAGAAGACACATCGAGTTGATCATGATAAACAACATGATTTACCTGCTAAGTATTTAATAAACCTTATTCTGAAATACTGAAACCAGATTCATCCCACTTATCATGAACTTCTCAATAAGGTGTCCAAAATAGAAGTAGGAGCTCAGTCACCCTCATCCTTCTCTTAGGGAAGTGTAACACCCTCCTAACTTGCCTTTTGCCTGGTCACACCTCGCAGATGTTACCTCCTCTCTCTCACAGGGGTGCCAGGGGATGAGTTTTTTCTGAAGTGTCCAAGCCAGATGGAATGCTCAGGCTTTGGCTCTATCCACTGAAAAGAGGAACAGGTGGTTCCTGAGTTTCTAAACAAAAGTTCAAGCCACTGTTTGCAAAAGCTGTCCCTTTAGTACGAATAGACTGAAAATCACTAGCATGTCCTGCTGTCCTGATTTCTACTCAAACACTCTTGAAACTTACAGGAAGTTTTACCTTATCTCCTCTATCTCCATGTTTCTCAGCATTGCCATCTGAATTTGCTGAAACCTCTGAAAATGAAAGAGATTGAAATGATTACTGGGACAGTCACCTGAAGGAGTGAGGGCTGCAGTGGCTGTCACGGCTTGAGTCAAGGAATAATGAACTCTCAGGGAATGAGAAGGGCAAAAGCACCTTGCAACCAAAAGAGAACAATCAGTTTCTACCACAAATGGTAGCTGAGGAAGCTGTGGGAAGTGTCAGCCTTCATCAGGAAAGAGGAGGCTTCCCAGGGGCAGCCCATGAAGTGAGATGATAGAAACTTGTCTGCTGTGTGAAGGAGTTGTCACCTGTGTAAGGTGACAAGGTGGCAGAGACAGCAGAGGCAGTGAACAAGGTGTAAGTGAGGAACTGCCCCAGTGTAGCTGTGACCAGACAAAGGAAACTGTGTGTGCATGAGGCACCCAGAAAGTCACGGAGTAATGGGGGTCATCAGGTGGTCACAAATCATCGAATCATACAATGCTTTCGGTCGGAAAGGACCTTAAAGATCATCCAACCCCAGGGACACCTTCACTACCCCAGGTTGCTCCAAGCCCTAAGGCAGCCACAGCTTCTCTGGGCAACCTGTTCCAGGGCATCACTACCCTCATAAAGAAGAATTTTTTCCTAATATCCAATCCAACCTTACCCTCTGTCAGTTTGAAGCCATTCCCCCATGTCCTGTCACTACGTATTCTTGTAAATAGTGTCTCTCCAATATATAATCTCATCAGAAAAAAAAAATTGCTATTTTTCTTTTTTTTAAACTTTTCAGGGGATGTTATCCTGATAATAACCTAATCTGCCCCAAACATCTCAGTTCTGACCAGGCCCCTGTGAGGGCTGTGTCTCCACATCCCACGTGCTTTTTATTTTATCAAAGACATGGACAAGGCATGGGTAGCTCATGCCAGTCTAAGTAGAAATTTGCACAGGAGTAAAAAAGAGATTATGACTAATAAGCACTACAGCTAAACAAATACAGGTAATAAAACCCTAAGAAGTACTAAAAATCCCAGGGATGTGTGAACACTGCATTTTGTGATATGCCTGTTTTATAACACTCCACTCTCTCAGAGATCTGTACTTCAGATCTACCCCAAATCCACAAGAAATGCAGATGTAACAGTGACAATGGAGGTCCCACAAGTCAAAGTTAAATTTTATGGCAACATGTGCAGCCTGGCTGATGGGACTAACTATTGCTGCTCACTTTGATATTTGAAAGAGCAAAGGTATTTTGGGGGTCTGAAGTGTGGCTGGCGCTGGCAGGGTTGTAGCTGGGGGAAAGCAAGTGAAGAGAGAAGAGAAATTAAATCAGAGCCTGGGCAGCAGGAGCCATCCACCCCAGGCAACCCAACCTATCTGCCAAAAATTGTGCTTGGAGATGGAGGGCTCTCAGCCCTGGGTTTCTCTCCTGCTGCTCTAACATCGATATAATGTTCAGCAACAAATCAGCCTTCCCTTACCTTACAGTAAGCCTGAGCTGGGTGCATTCAGTGCATCCTTTCACAGAGTGAAAGGAGACTGAGTCAAGAATTCGACTTGGCTTACGGCTCTCACCAGACACCAGCCAATTGTGCTGCAGCATTTTCACACCTTCTGACAGTTTGACACAAGGTTTTGCACAGGTGGGAGTGACTAACATGAGCGGAGTACATCTTCTGCTGTTACTGCTGTTACTGCTGTTGTGGAGGCTCTTTCCAGGTCATTGTCACAACTCAATTGCCCCAAGAATCCCAGAGGCAAGACCCTTTGTAAAACTTCATATTTACAATGACAAAATACAGGCATTACCCAGTCCTGTATCAGAAGGATGACAAGTGAGGCTGGAGTGAGAAACCCTCACAAATGCTCAAGAGACCCCTTTAGTCTTTTCTGTGAGCCCTCTCCAGAGGCATTAAGGAGCACTCTTTCTGCTGTAAAGACCAAAAGAAGAAAAAGAAGACCTGCAAAAATCTAAATACTGTGGGTTTAAAAATAGAGATTCTTGGCACTTATCGAAACTAAGAGGCCAAATACAATATGCTGTCCTCAAATTTTAGCATTCCTTTCTTTAAAGTTCCCAGTTGAGGGCACAAAACTTGGGAAGGATTTAAAATGGAAAGCTCAATGAGCTCACAGTGATGACAAATCAGATATCTGAGAATTCAGCGATGTTGAAAAGTTTGGTTTTCAACTCCTCTCAGACCCGAGATACCCCACAGTCATGAGTGATTCAAAATCAACTTCCTTTGGAGGTATAAAAACATGTTTTTCTCAGCTGTTGCTACATCTTGATTTCAAACAATTTCTGTGTGGACCCCAGATACTTCTTACTGCCAAATGCAATGAATAACTATCAGTACATGTTTGGTACACTCCTAAGAATACTCAGTAGTTCTGTTTATGCCAACTTTTTAATTTCTCTGAGCAAGCAACTTCTGACCTTACAATGTTATCCTACTCACCCACGACTGACACCTCTTGCATCATGACAGAGGTGGTAGTTTCCTCTGCAGTTGGAAGTGTACCTGGGAATTCAGTAGTCACTGAAACAAAGTAAAAAGTAATGCTTATAAAGATCACTAATTAGGAGGGTCTCCACATGGCATTCAAAATTGTGCAGACATCAATCTGTTGAAATGAAGTCAGTAATGTGGATAAAGTAGCAACCTACTAATGGTTTGATAACAGGTCACTCTAATTACTGATAACACCAGCAGCCTTCATTTGAGATAAGAATGTAAATACCCAATTTTAAACACATTTTGAATTCTCACTATTTCTCAAGCAGAACATACTCTAAACTAACCTTTTCACAAGTTCAATCGCCTTTCCCAAATCAAGAAAAAAATTAGTGCATAGTTAAATTAATCTCTCTTACTCCATCTCAGGGGCTGAACTTTGCATTTATTTCTGTTGTACTTTGTTAGGTTTCTGTCACATTGTTTCTCCATGCTCAAGCTCCTCTGAAGGAAGCCTGACCCTCTGCTGCCTTGGCTGTTCACCCCAATTTAGCATCATCTACAACATCTGACCTGTGTTTGCTTAAACCCCCTGGAACACCCCTGTAGGCATCTCAGAGAGAACTTCCCAGATACAAATAAAAGTATTTGGAGAGTCTCTATGATGCCAGTCAGGCTATCACAGACCACCTCTGCTACACAGAAAAAGGAAAGGATTGGTGCTGGTTACCCTCTGTACTTCCAGGCAGCGTGAAGCAGGACACGTTGTCTTCAGTCGTCACATCAGCTGCTTGGGAACTAGATGGAAAATCCGGGGGAGCACTGGTTTCCACTACAGTTACAGGAAAAATATCATCTTCTGTCACAGAGATTGTTGGGGGAGCAGAGGTCTCCCATGTAGTTACTGCTGGAGACTCAGGGGCTGTGGTTGCTGGTGTGGCGGTGCTGGTTGTCAGCAGCACTGCAGTCTCCAGTGTTGGCTGGAGACCAGAGGTTGCTTGAGGAGCAAAAGTCGTTTCTGTAAAATGTATGGTGGAAACAGGAGCTTTTCTCGTGGTAGTTGTGGTCACGGGAGGGGCTGCATGGAAAAAACACAGCCAAGAGAAAAGCCAGGTCAGAGCATTCACAACCAACCCTGAGGGAAGCCAACGCAGAAATGGATAAAAATTATCTGGCTGCTAAAATACTGAGAATGAAGGTGGGAGAGTCACTATTCAGAAAGCTATTTTAATTAGCTGAAAGCATGACCACTCAGAGAAATTCACAGATTTATAGATATAGATTTGCTTTTCTTTTACCGGTCTCAAACACCCCCTCTTTGACCCTTTGTAGAAATGGAAGGGCCAGAACCTTGTGTGGTAGAACCCTAAAGCTTCCAAACTTCATTATTTTGCTTTTCAATGTCCTCCTAGAAATAGAATAAATAAAACAGCTCGGTTTTCCAGCTGCAAGCTCCTTGCTAATCTTTGCAACTGGGTCTTCTTTCATGGACTGTTGCCCTCAGCCTCAGGGGCAACCAAGCAATTGCAGCGTTTTTTACCCTCTCTCCTGTTGTATTGCTTAAAACAGACAAGCAAATGTGCTGTGTACACCAACTGCACTCTGTAAAAGCTGGTAAAAACATTGTCTTTCGGCTTTGTGGAGGGTGGGTATCATCTCTTTTTTTTTTTCTGTGCAAGATCTTGCTTGATCCTGCAGCTCAGAAAAATAATAGGAAAGGGAAGAAGCCCTTCAAGACTCTGAGGCAAAATTTTCAAATATGTGGGTGTTGAGGACCCACCCTTAAGGGGAAGGAAGCACCCTTAAGGGTGGGTCATCCCAGTGGGTCTCCTTATGACATGAATGAAACAAAAGTCTTTTCAGTGCTGGGGTGAACCCCAAATGAAAAACTGAATTTCATTCCAAGGGCACTTCAAATTATAAATACCTTTTTAATTCCATCATCTTTTAAAAAGTCTAGCATAGCTACACCATGAGAAATTAAATATTCATTTGAAAGGCAAAAAAAGGGTAAAATTTAGGGTTTTTTTTAATCTAAACTGCACACTGAATGTGACTCAAATTGGCCACTGGTTGCAGATCTCCCTTGAAAAATACGTAATTTGGGAAAAACACTTTTGGCCAAAGCAAACAAAGCCCATAGAGACTCCAATTTTCACTCTCCAGGGAGTGGTTTCTCCCTGCTGGCTGTGTCCCCAAGGTCCCCAGACCCACCTCTGGCCACCTCCAGCTGTATGTTCCTCTTGATGTCGTTGAACAAGCCGGGGATCTCCACACGGCAGCAGTATATCCCCGCATCCTCCGCCTTCGCCATCCCAATCGTGAGGGACACATCCCCAAAGTAAACAGAGCCGTGGAGGTTGTACCTCTGAGACGCTCTGAACGTCACCTTACTGCCAGTGGTGTGCAAAATTTTGTTAGTGCACTTTGAATTCGGGCAGGGGCCTCTGCCCCAGCACATGTCGGAGATGTCCTTGCGCCGCGTCACCCGGTAGGAGCAAGGCAGTGTCACAGGTTGTCCTATTATTCCTCTGACAACAGCTTCAGACACCGTGTGTGCTGTCAGGGGAGAACAAGGAGAGGTGAGTGCTGTCAGTCTCTGAGGGTGACTCTTACCTACACAACACAATGAATGAACAACGTGTGAATACACGCTCCAGCCTGCAGGCAGGCCACGGCGGCTGATCCCACAAGACTTCTCTGAGAGCTGCGGCAGCTCGTGCCCCGAGGCTCTACAGGCAACAGCCAGGAGCTCTCAGGCTTTGCTTGCTGCTGGAGGGCTCCTTGCTCCGGTCCTGGCCAGCTGTTGGAGGAAGGCTCATAAAATGCATGAGACACGTGGTGAGCAAAGCTGGGGTCTGTCGCTGGCAGCCCGAGCACAGACTGGACCTCTGCAAAAGGAATTTGAGGACTCTGCTCCCATCCCATCTCCTCTCCTAGGAGGCTGTTTGAAAGTTGTTCAGAAACCTGTTGTGAAAGACATCTGGTTTTCTCAGTCCACCGTCAACTCCTTTGAAAAGGAAATGCTGTCGCAGTTGCCTTTCACTGACAGTCTCAAAAGCAGGGTCCAAAATACCTAGTCATGTGTGAAATTAGGGCCTAATTAAGCTGGCAGAGCAGTGGGATCTGTCTATGGGAACCTGCTCTCAGAAAGCGCACTGAACAAGCCCTGCCAACTCATCCCACTTACCTTGAACTCTGTCTACACAGAATCTTTAGCTGTTAGTGTTATACTGATGTTAGAAAGAGCATATACACACTTTCCTTGTCCTCTTACTCTTAGTGACCAGCTTCAGTTGGTGTTTACAGCCAATACCCATCTTGGCATCTGCTCTGAATCTTTGCTACATATTATTCCCTCTTAACTGTCTATGAATTTCCCAGATAGACTTAAAAGATTGGTTCTTCATGAAAGGCACTACACAAGAAAAGTTCCCAGATGGGAACAAATCTTTCCTGGTTTACATTCACCTGGTCTGTGTCAGTCCTCCTACCTTTCTTTTGTCCCCATGTTTTCATTTCCATGCTGTGGAGCAGGAACTGAGGGACCTGGGGAGCAACCAGAGCTGTCCTCGCCCTGCAGATCTGATGTCTCATGGCCAGCTTGCTCACCCAAAGAGGACTTGCTGCTGCTGCTATTATCACCAGCTTTGGCCCTGGTTTGCCAAACATTTCTATTTTGCCAACTGTTTGAATGCCTTTCCTTTTTGGCACGACTCCCAGATAGCAAACAGATGCTTCCAACTGTGTCCATGTCTCTTGTTTTCTCTTTAATGGACTATTCCCTAGGTGAGGCTTTAGTCTGCAGCAGGCTGCCTCATGACTTGTTATTGGGATGACATTTCAGATTCATTATTGCTTATCCCACTGGCAAGAGAAGCCAACCCATTCAGGTTTCCACAGCTCCAAATGCTGAAAGAATAGAGGCAGACAAAACAACAGGTAACCTGGCCTGAAGGGAAAGAGCTTCTGCAGTGAAATGAAGGCAGGATATGCCAGAAACTGAATTCCTGAATACAGGATAAGGCTCTGTGAGATGGTGGCTTTAGCCCTTGGAAAGGGAAGGTTCATCTGCCTTGAAACGGCAAAACAAACAGAAAAGAGCCTCTCTCTATGAAGACAGAACAAGACATGCAGCTGACCTTTAAAGTATTTCTGTGGGAGCAAGGGGTTAGTCATGAGCAGGTTAACACATATTTTCAAGTCACCCCAACAAAGATGTGTGCAAAACCAGCTAAAACTGTTGCTAGAATTCAGGTCGCTGCTTCTTGAGGAGAAATGGGCTCATCTTCTGCTCTTACTTCAGGTTCTGCACAGCACAAAAGCAGCCTTGTTAAGCAACCCTTCAACAGATGAAAATTTCCCTGCTCTTCTCTTTGAAAGAAGCAGAGCCCTGAACTTAGTCAATAAATAAGTAAGTAAATAATTTAAAAGAAGAGGAAAGACACAAGGCATCAGAGTGCCTTCAGCACAGTTTCCTTCTAGTACTCCTGCTAGAAAGTTACAGGTTCTGCAGTTTCAAATCCTCTTTTAATTTCTGTGAAGCTAACGTTGCCAACATCTGCCTGCACTGCAGGCTGGTGAGGAAAGCTTCAATACTGCAGCAGCCTGGATTCAACAGCACGAACCTCTGCAAGGATTAAATAACTTCTCAGGTGCAGCCTCTTCTACAGACACATTTTCCAAAGGAAATCGTAGATAGGGGGGAATGAACATGTCTTTGAAATTAAGGGCTTCCTGAGACTGTTATATTGTGACACCCTACTCTTACTGTGAGGGGAACCCTGCCCTTCTCCACGGCACTGACCTTCCAGGCAGCCAGATTTGACCCAAGGCTCTGCCTGGTTGGTCCCACCGGAGTCTGTGAGGTTTGCCACTCTAAGTCCTTCATCAGTGAGAGAGAAATGGACTCCAGATGTTTAATAGACCATCCCAAATAGAAGGGGATATTCATAATTGGCCAGATCATACAGGTATACTCATATTTGTATAATACAGTCTCCCTTGAACCCACCCTCGGGGGCAGTTGGCACTAAGCAGTAACTTCAATAGTTGCTCTTGTAGCTGTCTTCTCTCCCACAAACTGGTCATTGGATGGATAAAAACATTCATCCTCCACCCAAAAAAGATGTTTAAAAATATTTTTTTTTTCCCTTGATCTATTCCTGGAATAATTTTCCTACTTTGCAGAAGGTATTTGGAATCTTTGCCCTATCAATCCTTTTTTTTTTTTTTTCTTCTTATTGAAGCTTCTTTACTGATGAGATTGAAGAGGATATGACTGGAAAACAGAAATAAAGCATTTAACTGGCTACTGAACCTCAAGACAACACATTCCCAGCACTGAGCTGTGTTAAAGAGCAGGTAACAAAAGCCATTCTCATCCTTTAGGACCTCTGCAAGGGAAGAGAACAAGGGAACTAAAACAGAGGAAACTGCATAGATTTTTAAAAAGTGAAAAAACCACAAACCTCAAGGAGTATTAACTCAGTTAATTAGGAAAATTTTTGAAGTTCTATATACAATCATGATCTTTTGCACTGTTTTATTTCCACAAAACAAGTGTTGCTGGTTTTCGTTTGAAAAAAAAATGTTAGTTTTCTGAGCAAACACGCTAAAAAAGGTGAAGGACTCACCTATAAAGATCTGTATCATAATCCAATGAAACAGCACAAAATGGGTCATTCTGGCTGACGGAGACACCAGGGCAGCGAGTGGAAGGAGAGAAAACCAGATCTTATCCTTTCCAGAGGCGCTGAGTGAGTCCCACTGAAGTCTCATTTCTCCATTTCCAGATTTTACATACTGCAAGTGTTTCTTTCCTAGGCTTCCGGTTAGGAACTGGCCAAAGAGGGGATCTCCTGCTGTGTTCAGCACTGGTGCAGCCCCAGCTGGAGCACTGTGTGCAGTTCGGGGCCACACAATCGAAAAAGGACATTCAGGTACTTGAATGTGCCCAGGCAAGGCCAGCTGAGCAGGTGGCAGGGCTGGAATGAATGAGTGGCTGTGGACTCCAGGTTTGGAGAAAAGGAGGCTGAGGGGAGCTCACAGCTCTCTGCAGCTTCCTGAGGAGGGGACGTGGACAGGGAAGTGCTGATCTCTTCTCCCTGGTATCCACTAATGGGACACACGGGAATGATTCCAGGCTCACCAGGGGAGGTTTACAGTGGACATTGGGAAGTATTTAGCCAGAGGGCAGTAAGCCCTGGAACAGGCTGTCCTATTCTCCCTTTCTCTTCAAGACACTCAGCGTGGTACTATTGCCAGAAATTTCAATATTCTATTTGCTTTGCCATTCCCTGGAACTCTTAAGGCCCAGTTCTGTTCCGGGTTGCTGAGTGGCAAGAACACATTCTGTGCTTTTACACCCCTAAATATTTGGCATAATCTCCCCTCAGACTTCGTCTTCACTTATATTTGCTTAATGCTTCACTTCCCCTGCTTCTGCCTTCTGCTTGAAGACCCCTCTCTTTCCCCAGCTTCATATTATCTGTTTGCAAATACAGCCTTGGAGGAAGTAGTTGCAAATGTTTTGTTGCCAAAACCACATCCTTCCCAAAGAAATGCAACATCATCTTCAAGAAATATATTTCACTCCTTCTGACTGTTCTATTTCTTTCTGACCGTTCTATTTCTTTCTGACCAATTGACAAATAAGTTCTCTGGAAGTTCTCCTCTGGAGCAGCTGAGTAATAAAGCAAAAGTAATTCAGGGTAGTAAGGTCAGGAATGAAGAATTGCAGATAGACAAAATTCTGTGCAAATAAATGTAGCACAGTGCAAACTGGAGTGCAATTCCAAGTTCAAATGATAAAATGAAGGGCTTTTAACCAGGCATTACACTTTTAGTAATGAGATTTTGGGTTTATCATGATAGTCAAGCTCATGAAAATATCACCCTTCTGCTTGCTGGCATTGAAAAAAGCAAATAAAATTTTAGCAGCAAAGGCAATCAGTAATATACCTAATTTGCTACATTCTAGCAGGTACAGCTCATAGAACGCCATTTACACACAGGCCCAGCTGCTCTGTGAACAGAACTAATGAAACCTGAGGCATGCAATATCCTGCAGACTTTTTCCCTGCAACGATCAAAATTTCTCCCATTACTCACCAGCCAGCAGTGGCTGTGAGCTGATGCTCAGCTGATGCCAGTGCAGGGAGCAGCTAAATCTCACCTGGGGCACAAATTTGGGTCATTATTCAGCTACAAATTTCCATGAAGCTTGTCCAGACAGAACTGGCCAGTATGTCACCAACAACCAGAGAAGGCACGGGATGAACACAGGTTGGTATCAGCTTTGTTTCTATAGCAAGGCTGGGCCAACAGCAGCAGAGTGTGTTGAAAAAGGCCATCCAAAATCCAAGTGTGCTGGGAAGAACCACAAACACGAGTTGCTTTCTGCTTCTGTACTGCTATCTAGTGGCTTCTTGCAGGCAGAAAAGGCAGAGGTGTCTCAAAAAAGAGAGTTTTCAGCTCATCAGCCTCGTCAGCTCAATGCGCTGCCGGACAATCTGGTTCCAAGTGCCACCTGCTTGTCTCTGGGGCTCATTTTGAAACGCCTGTTCCAAGATCCACTGACACAAGTGGAGGTAGTGAAAAAGCCCAGGGAGCTTCTGCCTTTGTGGATGTGTACCCCACTGCAAGCCCAAGGCAAAGTTCGTGCTCCAAACAACCTTTGCAAAGTCTGTTTACCAAGTAATTGCAGAGCAGAAAGATTTTGGTTGATTCAAGAATTTGGTTATCAGATATTTTGGAACTTCATATTACATGAAAAACTTCCTGGTGTAAGAATTAGTCTGAATTAGTCTGTAATATTAATTTAAAAAATCCTTACGGACAAGCATCTTTTATGATTTGGAGTCTTAAGGGTGGACCACAAACTCCATAGGAGCATAAGCAGTTGAAATGAGATGATTTTGGAAACCCCACACGTCTAACTCTGACCCCAGTAGAGACTGATTACATAAAATTGTGGAAAGCAGAAATTGCTGAAGTTGTTTTCTGAGACCCAGCTCAGAGACCAGATCAGACTTCCTCCAGCTCCTGTCAGGGGCAGGAACTTGCAGCAGCAACATGCTCAGCCAGACAGAAGGAAAGCAATGTCTGCAGCAGAGGCAGAGATTTGGGGTTAGTAATTGTTATTAATAGTCAAATGCAAAAATACAGTCTGACACCAGCAGGTCCTTTCTGGTCTCAGCACCTTCTTACACAAAGCTACACATGATATGAAGATAGAAAATAGCAGAGCTGGTTTTGTCCATCACTTTTCCTGGCCCTGAGATCAGTGATCACCCAATATCTGTGCTCCCACTCTTCAGTCAACCATGAATTCATCTCTACATTTTCAACCTTTTCAGCCTGCTACAACAGAGAGCCCCAGGCGAACACAGGAGTGAAAACACAAAACACCCCAGGGTCACCTGTCCAAATTTATTTCCCATTTCTTCCTTCCTCAGCAGGATGAGCCTTTCCCTCCTGTGTGAATCTGTGCAAGAACACTCACCTGCAAAACTCCCCCTGAGCCAGACCCTCTGTGACTGCTGGGGAAGCCACTGCCCTCCCCAGCCGGCCCAAGCCCTCCCATCTCCACCAGCTGGGACAAGGAGGGGTAACTTCTCCACTGACCCCAGCTCCCCCTAAAGCACAACCAGACTGTGGCCTCAAGTGTCTCAGCTGCTAACATAAATACCTACTGATTTTATTGTTGTGCCTTTATACCTCATTGCATTGTTAAAATCATTTTGGAGTTTAAAATTAACTCAGTGGTAGAAAGTTTGTGGTGCATCTGAGAGCTTCCCTCCGGCAGCAGTGTCTGTGTCGGGTAATTCCACCCTGCTCCTTGGGATGAGCTTCAGGGCAAAATGATTTGACCGATATTTGGTAAGAGTTGGTGTCTCTCCAGCCTCTGCTGCTTTTCTGCTCTTTCAGGAAGTTCCCAACCTCTGTTTAAAATGTGTTCTTAAAAACAATTGAGGACAACTATTCTTTCACCTAAAGATGATTTGGGTGTGTTGTGTCTCTTGCTCAGCAATTCATACTGACGAGGCTGACTCCATTTATTTATTTAAAGTAAACCAAAGTTTAGTTTCACAGAGAATAAAAGCAGAGGCACATCATTAACTGAGGAGCAATGGAGGAAAGGCATTCGGCCCCAGATACCTCCCATTTGTGAGGTAAAATCCATCAAACACATTCAACATTCTTAAGAATTAAGAGTTGTTTGGCATCTAGAGTTGTGTGAAGGCAGAGCCAACTTCCAGCCAATATTCTGTGCAATGCCCATGATTTCTCTGCAAGCTAAGAAAAGAATTTAATTAACTTTACAAAGTGTGTGTTGGGGGGAGTTGTTCAGTTTTTTCAGAGACCTGGAAGTGAGACCTTTCACCCCAAGGCTTCTCAGGGTAAAGATGTGCCCGAGGAGAAAGCCACAGAAAAACAGTGACGTACTTTGCCAAAAAACCTCACATTTAGTCATAACTCTGCACACAAGCTGTGACTATTCTGTCCATTGACGTACTGATCCTATAGGCTCCAAGGATATCCCCTCAGAGGTGAGCACCCAGAGCTCCTCCAGATTTAATTCCAGGTGGACAGGAATTAGTATATTGCATTCCTGAGCTGTTACCAGGACAGGCCATACCTGATTTCAATGAAAATACAACTAAGTGTGTATTAAATTACTAATACTACCAAGATTGGCCATGTGACATCTTTGTCACACAGCTCTGAGATTGCTTCTGCCCTCTGATGGCACAAACTGTGGAAGGAGGCAGATAGAATCCACAGTGAACACAACTGTGCCCTTCTGGCACCTCCTCTTTTTTTTCCAAAAAGGAAGCGAGAATTTGAAGCAGATAATAAATACAATCATAACTTTCCTTAGGAAATGGAAAGTTCCACCAATGCCAGTTTTGGTTTCTGTTTCTGGAAGAGGCTGATAAAGATTTTAATTAAAAGTGTAGGTTTTATTTGTTTTATTATTAGGATGTGAATAATGCTTCAGTAGTGCAGTCACGTTCAGCTACTGAGCAGAGGGAGCAGCCAACATTTTGCAAACTGTTTAATGTCCCAGCAATGACAAAGGCAGACATGCATCCAGTCCTTAGTGCATGATATAAACATTTTCCTCTGCATGATCCTCATCTTCCAGGACACTGTGGCTCCTCATGCCTTGTGGCCTCCGAAATGCAACAAAGCTGCACAAAAGAGTAAAAACCATGGTGTTAAACCAAAAACAGACAATAAAACCACAGAGGAGCAGATCAACCAGCTCACTAGAAAATGTAAAATATGCATAAACACATGATCATGACTGATAATGAATCATCTCTCCACTTATGAGACAATTCACACCTGAGGTTAGCAAGCCCCCTAATGCCATGAACTGACAGTGACACTTATTTTTGCTTATTAAGTAATGAAAAGTAGCAGGAGTTATTAATTTCTTTTTATAATGTTTTCTATTAACTTGAGGTTAAAGAAGAAAGCCAAAGTATGTGGTGGAATGGTCAGCACACTGAGATTTTTTTCTGCAACCTCCCTTGTCCTGTTAGCAAAAGCAGGAACAGAAAACTTACCCTGCAGAGTCACCCATCTTCTTCGTGTTGTAAAAATAGTCTAAGGACCATCCAGAATTAAAATAAAGAAAGAAAGAAAAAAAGAGTTAAAACAAATAATTTTGTTTAAACTGTTAGAAGCAAGTAAAGTAGTGGGTTCAAAGCTAAATTCAAGTGTAAGAAACTAAATAAGGGAACTTCAAATGTTTTCAGGATGGGAAATTCCCATTGTGAGCAGGCCCAGCAGTGGCCTCCAGGGACCTCAGCTCCCTGCCCTGAAGTGGGAGATGTGGCATCAGCCACAGCTGTGACTGGACAAACCTGAGCAATCCTTGTAACTGCCTATGAAAAGTACTTACGCTTAGTGAGGAACAGAGCCAAAATCAGGATGAGCAGAAGTGCTGCACTTGAGCCAATCCCAATGTACAGCCCATGCTCTGGATGCTGCTGGCTGGGAAGCGATACAGACGTGTTCTGTCAAACACAAGCCAAGGAGCATGAGTGGAACTGACAGCAAGAAGCCCATGCAGTACCCAAAGGCCCTTTGCGTGTTTTGCAACTCTGCAGGAAAAGCACACCTGAGACCAAAAGCCTAATTTGAGATACAGGCCCAGTTTCAAGCAGAATCTCTGTAACAATTGTGTAACCATGCTGTTAAACTCAGTCTTTGAGATTTTCAGAAGACCTGAAGTTATGACAAATCTCATTTATTCAGGTTTAATAATATTTGGTGAATTCTTTTAATGAGTAAGTTATCTCATGATGTCACACCCTCCCACCTGTGCTGCAGGACTCAGCAGGACACACAGAGCTGCCTGTTTGACCCTCACTGCATGGGGAGTGCAGGGCACCCCTCTGCTCTCAGCTGGCCTAAGTTCCACCCTTCCCCACGTCCTGCCATACCTGCAGGTTTGCAGTCACATCCAAGCAGTCTGAGGGGCCTGAGCAGGGAGCAGAGGCCTGAAAGGAAATACAGATATTGCTAAAGCCCTTCCTCCTCTAGAAGGAAGTACTTTATGCATGCTAAGCAGGGTTTTTCTCCCCCTCTCTAATAATGAGCACACAAGCACTCTTTATAACCACTAAACATGCAGACTACAAAACAATAATCTGTTGCAATCAGACAAAAGCAGTGGAAGTGACCTGTAGGGATGACCCAGTAACCTCTGAAGTCCATCCACTCTGTCTAGGTGTGCTACAGCAAGGTTGATGCTTACAGTCTTTGGAGCTTCTGAAGCAGAAACCGATGGCCAGGTCCTTGTGACAGAAAAGGAGGATTCACTGGTGCTGCCAGGAGCTGAGCAAAGGCAAGACAAACACATCACTTGCATGGAGAACAATTTGTCTGCTGACTTGGGACCCTGAACTTTAGTGTCTATCAGTAGTCTGGGCTCTGCCTAAGAGGTTGGTGCCTTCAGAGGGCAGCACAAAACTCTGAATATTGAAGTTTCTGCCACCCTTTTCAGAGCTTTGAACTCCTTCCAAGAAATGCTTGGCTCTTGCTGTTATCACCGGGAAGGAGTTACCAGTTGGTTCTGGAGCCAAGAAGCAGTGGCCATAGAATCATAAAACAGATTGGGTTAAGAGGGATCTTAAAGCCCATCACATTCCAAGCCCCTGCCATGGGCAGGGACACCTTCTGCTAGACGAGGCTTCTCAATGCCCCATCCAACCTGGCCTTGAAGCAAAAAATGATGCCTGAAACAAACTGAGGTTATCAGGTGAAAACTGAAGATTAGTTCAGGGCCTGGAAGCAGCACGTGATGCAGAGCCACAGACAGGTGATTCCTTTAAAGCCCCAGGCAGCTATAAACAGACTGAACAAAATGTGATGTATTTGCATAAGAACCTGCAGCACATTCTGAGGTAATTTCCCTGAGCACAGCTATTTGCAATATTTAAAATTAAGAGTTACAAATGTCTGTCTTCTCTATCATCAGTCTCAGTTTCTCCACACGTTGTAAGATGATATAAAAACCTCTTGAAAACAAAATCTCCTGTTCACTCTGTGCCAACCCCAGCTGGTTGCTTTTATGTTTTAAATTGTTACCCTTATCTCAGAAGTTTTATTTTGAGGAGGACAGGATCATCAGCTTCCACTGGAGATTCTGGAGTATTTCTACATCAGAGGCACAACCTGCCTTTTCCAATCTCCCACAGTGTGAACACACACACGCTACCTTGGATTCTGAAAACTTCCAACACTGTTCCACCATCAGCTAAGGAAGAAGTCACAGAGATAAGAAAACCCCTGTGTTCTAAGATTGGAATCGATGTAATTTGCAACTTGCAATTTGCAAGAATAGAAACCGTCTGAGAAAGTTTTCACTTCTTCTTCCAAAAAGGAAATGCAACTGTTGTAACACTGATTTGGAGTTGCTTAGCTGGAAACATCCAAGATAGAGGGAGAAATACAAATGGCATCCCTGATTCTTTTTTTTTTCAGAATCCAGAGAACAAGCCATTGCTACACCACGAGGTTTCTCTTGTGTAGTGGAATAAAGTTGTCTTTTTCAGACTGGAAAAGATGCAGCTGAGTGGGTACGTGATAGAAGTTTATCCACTTGTGAGGGGAATGTAGAAAACAAGTGAGGAACAGCTGAGCACTGTCTCTTCCACTGCAATGAGGGACCTCACGTTATTAAATGTGCACAGAGGCTGTGGGCAGCCTCTGAGACACACCTTACACCAGGGTGGAAGAATACTTTGGTACTGTCTCACAAAATTAATGCCATTTTTCTACCATCCTCCTTAATCATCTGCTGCTGACTGCTACTGGAGGCAAGCCTTAATTAGATGCTCTTTTGAGCTAGTCCAATAAAACAATTCTGATTAAATAGTTGGGTACATCCAGCTCCTACAAAGTTGTGTTTTACCATTCATGGGATGCATTCCTAGAAGATGAGGTGAGATTCTAAACCACAAAAAAACCCAACAAATCAAAACAACAGTCAAATAAAAGCAAACCTTGCAGCACCACTAAAACATCTACTTAAGCATCCCACCTGGAAGCAGCTTCCTCCCAAAAATACATGTTCCTTCTGTTGGACTCTCTATATAATATCAAGCAGAATTTAAATCCAAGTTCTGATCTCTGGTAATATTTAATAAATTTTTGCCAAGACATTTCTATTATCTATGATCATTTTGTTTCCTTCCTGAGATTCCCCAGTTGCAATATGGCTTGTATATGCTATTGAGATTTAACACTTGGATAAAAGTTACCTGAGGTCTGTTCAGAGGTGTAAGTGTGAGGACTTGCAGTAGAGATCCTCGCTGATGTTAAAAAATAAAACAAAATCAACACATAATTAACCTTATTGGGCATTTGTGTAGTGAGAAAGAGACAGTGTTTCCATAATAAAAATTTGCTAGCAAAGCACAAGTACATTTGTCAGCCACTCGTTCTATATAACATCACAAGCAAGGGAAAAACTAAAAATCAAAGGAAGAATTGATAAAAAGCTTCTCTATACCAGTTTTGTCTCCCTGGGCTTTTATCTAGAATCCAGCAGGGAAAATCAAACACAGCTTTCTACAAAAAAAGTGCAGCAATAAAGTTTTGGATGAATACTTTATGCTGCCCTTTCTTTTAAGATCTTCAGTGTCTCTAAAAATGCTCCATGAAAGCATCATGTCTTTTTGTTAATTGCAGTGACTGCAGTGGGATAACAACATTGCCAAAGACAGCTTAATTGAGGCAGCACTAACAGCAGATGTGCAAGGTCCTCAAGATCAGTCTTAAGGACGATTGCAGAAATCATTTGCACCACAAGCTTTGGAGTCCAGACCCAAGAGCAGATCCACCACAATGGTACTCATACAAGAGTGCTCCTCTGCACTCACCTTTTGTTATCACAACCTTGTGATTAATCAATTGATCGTTGAACCACCCCGGGAGCTCCACACGGCAGCAATAAATCCCAGAGTCTGCTTCCCTGGCGTTCACGATCGTCAGGGACACGTCCCCTCTCTGCAGGTCCCCTTTCAACTGGTACCTGCTGCTGTGCTGCTCTGTCACCCTCCAGCCATCTGTCCAGATAATGGGCCGGGAACATTTTGAATTGGGGCACCTGTCCCGACCCCAGCACATGGATGTGATGCCATTCCTGTCCCGGACACTGTAGTGGCAAGGCACAGTGACGTCCTGACCAACCTCTCCCATCACAACTGATTCCGATACTGTGGGGCCTGTGGACGAAAAGCAAACAGTTGTTGAGCACAGCGCAAGCGGAAGCTTCTTGTGCATCTTGCATGTCCTGAAACCTCCCATCTCTCAAAGAACATCAGGCATTGCTGGATCACATTTTGCACAAATAGATGTGTCCCAGCAGGACTGATATAGCGAGGGATAATGATCAGGCCAGGGACGTGTTCAGAGAACATTTCCTGCATCCTCTGCAGATAGGCAATGAGCTAAAGAAACTCTGTGGCTTCTCTTGAGCCAGGTGCAGTCTGTTGGCCCTTCACTTTTTCCTTTGTGTGCATTTAACCCAAGCCACACACGGGGGAACAGTAAGACATTGACTTTTCTCAAAACCACTGTGGGAAACTCTTCCCCCCCTTCCAACGAAGTAAACTGCAGGTTTCATCAGAATGATCACTGCTGAATGAATTTCCTTCTCTCTTGCCTAAAGGCAGGTTTTGCCCATTCTTATCGGAAGAAATTTTTCAGGGTTTTCTGAGAAATATTATAAATACTCTCTTTTTTTCCCAGTACCTTATTCTCTCTTCTAGTTAATACAGTTTCTAACTTGTTTGCTTCCCCATAAATTTGTCACATTTCCAGAAGGCTGTGTCACACTACACAGGTCAAGACAGTGAGCCCTAACTCCCAGTAGCCCATTCATCACAGTGAAAAAGCTGTTTTGCCCAGTCCAGCTCAGATATTTTCCTATTATATTTAAAAATAAACCTGCATGCAGAGAATTTGCCACAATAACACACTAGAAACAAGTCTCTGAAACCAATGTTTCTTATTTAATATGAAAAGGAAGTCAAACAAAATTCATTATAAAAGGCTTTATAAAGAACTACAAAAAATATCCGTAATATCCCTTTTTTTTCTACTGAATTTATCTTAGCATCAAGTTTTTAATGTCTGTTTGTCTTTATGAGTACCACTTTGCAAACTGTTGTTTTCATGGCTGTTGCTCTTAACAATCTAGGAGGACTACTTCCTCAGAATAAAAAAAAAAGGAAACCCATTATCAATTTGTCCCCATAAAATTTCATATTGGTTAAAAAATACCAGAAGCCACAGCTGATCTTTTCACTGTCTATCTAAGCATTCATCTTCATAAAGCCTGCCAAAGTGAAATGTCCTTGTTTTACATCTTCTCTAAAAGAGCTGAAAGTTCTCTGCTCAAATCATCATTATCTAAAAAAGCCCACTAGTAAGATGAGCAGCCAGCCCGAGAAGGAGCATTTTTAAATCCATCATACCCTCAGCGTGCTTCTGTTTTCCAGAGGAGATAAGGCCATTAGAATTCTATTGAGCCACTGTGGTGAAGTTCTATCTTAACATATAGAACTGCAGCTTCTGTGATGTGGCCACTCTTCCTGTTGCAAGTTAAGTTTTCTCTTTGCTACCCTCAGAATTATTGATGCATGTTACCTCCACCCACCTCCATCCAGTTGTTTATGCCCCCTTGGTTACCTGTAAACAGCACCAGAAGAACCCAGCTCAGGCAGACGTAAGACAACATTGTGGCTGAAGATGACGAACAACGCTCCCGTTTGCCCTTCTCATTCAAGAAAAATTATCTTCTTCGTGAACTTCTGTGTTTCCTTCTTAGCACATCATCTCCACACACAGCTGTGGGCGCCTCTCAGTCCACTCTGGCTGTTTTGCCCGAGGTTGGGCTGTTGGGCTGTGTCCTGCAGCACAGCCAAGTGCTGCTGGGGCAGGGTATGAGTGCACTGAGCTCCTGCTGGCGGGGCTTTGACTGAGAGGTGACAACAGCACCACACAAATCTGCTTCTCATTTTTTCCAGATCTGTTTGACAACAGTAAGTGAAACTTGACAGCCACACTGAGCTGACACAGCCATCAGCAATCCACTGCCCCAGACTGCTTCCCACACCTGCTTTTGCCACAGTAGACAGCATCTGGATAAAATGTGGCAGACTGTGTCAAGTGGAAAGGGCTTGGCCAAGTAACAGATTTCTAGGATGAACTACTCAAGCTTTTAATCACAGGTTTCTGGTTCTAATACTTAGAAGCAACTCAGAGCATCTTCTGGCAAATTTTCTCTGGCAGAGATAACTTGGTAGTATTGGAAAACTGTTACACAGCTGAGCCTAATGGAGTGGCAGTCTTTTCTCATCTGACTCTTCAACATTCCATATGCACCTGGGCCTTTGCAATGTAACGTAAAACATCCAGAATACACAGGAGACTTGAAAAGGTAGCGTGAAAACCGCATCAACCCAGACTCGAGGCTCACTCTTGCTAAATGCTGAAATGCAGCTTTTGAGAAATGCTGCTCCCTGGCCACTCTCTGTGCCTGGATCACCACACTCTCCTCAAGGATATCTGGTCTTTTTATATTGTTTGGACTAGAACTGCACCTGTGATCAAGGGCCAAGAAATGCCCTTTGCTGAAGCAGCTAATCTACCTCACAGTGTTTTATACAGATGGAATTAAGTCCTAAGGAGTTACTTATGAGTAAGTGGAAGATGCTAGAATTGGAACCTTGCCTTGCATGGCTACCTTATAGGAGAACAGAGGCACCAAATGGACAGGTTTTCTTAAGTGAAAATTAGGAAAACCAACAGATTAATGTAGCTGAGTGACAAACTAGCAACACACCTGTACAAAAGAAGGGATAGAAAGAGGGATGAAGGGTGATTTTTGCATGCAGCAGCTGGAAGCAGAACTCCTTAAGAAAAGGCTTCCTCTTTCCTCCCGTGGTTTCTGAAGAAACAGGAAACTGCAGAGAGCTGCTAGAGGAACAATTCTGGTAATTACCAGCAGGATCCTGAAACTGCTGCAAGAACGGGAAAGGCAGGGCAGGCTGGCTCGGCCTGGATCCCAGGAAAGCCATTCTGGTCACACAGTAAGAGTGTGAGAGCTACAGAACAACAGCTAACCCACTTGCTGTAGATTTCACCTCAAACACAGACCATAAGGAATGCCTTGACGTAATTTGAGTTTCTGTGTGCCTGTTTCCCAAGAACCTGGGTGTTGTTTGTGCAAGAAACAAGCACCATTTCTGCAGGAATTTTTTCTTGACTCAGAGCATACAGAATTATAGAATGGCATACCCAAAACAAGCAGGAAGTGACAAAACAAAGTACAACAGGAAAAGCCAACTTTAATCTGCGCCTACCACCTCACATGATACATTTAACAAAAATTATACTTTTTCATTTCTACCAAAAAAACACAGGTCACAAGACATTAAACATTTCCATTTGCCCAGTCACTCATAACCTCCAACAGGTGCAGAACAAACGCTCTGTCTGCTTGTACAACAGCAAAACAAAATACAACGTGTAGCCTCAGAACCCCTTCTGTCTCTCACTGTGGTACATTAACAAAACAAGGTGTTTTCTTCATGTCATTTCATCAATAATGCTGCACATGGCTGCATCTTTGTCCAAAACCTGATCTCTCTTGCCACCAGAACGCTCCCTCTGCTTTTTGCTCTGTCCAATGCAGTTGCTGCCATCATCAGTATCCATGGGTTCTACTGCCACTCTCAGCCCCCCCTCTGCATGAGGCAGATCATCGGGCAGGGAAGCCAGGCAGTTCTGGATCATCTCCACGACTCGCTCCAGGTGCTTCTGGAACCTCTCAGCAGTCTCCAAGCGCTGGCGTTTCTGCACCTCCATCATGACCCTCAGCGTCTCCCTGGCTTGGTGAGGGCGATACTCATTTATAAGGTGATGGACATGGACAAAAAGCAGTTTCAAGTCTTCCAGTTTCTCCTCTCGCTTTATACTCCCTGGACTCCTTATCAAGATATCCAAGAGGTCCAAAAAGTTGACCAGGATAGACATGTTAAGTTTCCTTAACTCCTTCTTGTGATCAAACTGCATGGGGTGCAGCCGTTCAATACCCTGGCTCTCCAGGGGCCGAATGATCAGATCATCACACTGGAACTGATTCCCAAACATCATGTAGCTGTCCTTCACAGGCGGAGGTGGCTTTGGAGCCAGGCCTTTACGGATATTTTCATCAGTATATTCTTTGATATATTGCATTGGAGGCGGAGGAAGGGCACTCACTTGCTGAGGCTCACCCATTTTTGCCAGATGAAATACCTAGGGAATGACCCAAGAAACAAATGTTAACCATTTGTGTCACAAGGTTATAATATAAACATAAACAAAGACAAAATATGGGAGGTGGCTGCGAGAAAACGAGCCAAAAGAGACAAATCCGTGCGCAGAATACAGGAAACTCCTGGCAAATCTGTGTTACCTTTTCATTAAGGTTTACTGCAGCAGCATTAACTGCACCAGAAGCACACAGAACACTTATTTTCCTCAATATGAAAGACCAATCTGTAAACTCGGCAGCCAACGGGAGAGAGGAGACCCCCTTCCTTAGCTGGGGCCTGGTGGGCAAACCCCACAGAATCACAGAATATCCCGAGCTGGAAGGGACACACAAGGATCAATTTCAGGCCCTGCACAGGACACCCCAACAACTCCTCCCTGTGCCTGACAGCGTTGCCCAAAGGCGTCTTGAACTCTTTCAGGCTTGGGACTATGACCAAAGTGAGCCTGGGGAACCTGTTCAGTGCCCGACCACCCTTTGGGGGAAGAACCTTTTCCTAATATCCAGCTAACCCCCCCGGCACGGCTCCAGCCGTCCCCTCGGGTCCTGTCACTGGCCACAGGGGGCACAGATGGGCGCTGCCCCTCGGGGGGAAGCTGCAGCCCGCGGTGAGGTCCCCCCTCAGTCTGCTCTTCTCCAGGCTGACCAGACCAAGTGAGCTCAGCCGCTCCTCGTGCGGCCTCCTGTCCTCACCCGCGCCCCACAAGAGGAACCGGGCCGGGCCCACACCCGCTGCCGCCGCTCTGCCCTACACCGGGCCGGGCTCTGGGGAGGCCCAAACCCCGCGACGGAGCTCACCAGGCCAGTGCTGAACAGACAAGAGCCGAAACCACGACCCGGCGGAGGGCACGGAGCCTCTGGGAGGCCTCACTGGCCCTCCCGCCCTCACCTGCCCGCTCCGCCCGCCGCGCTCCCTCAGCCGCCGCCGCCGCCGCTTCCGCCCGGGCGCCCCTCCCCTCGCACCCCATTGGCTCGCGGCCTCGCGGTGCCGCGCTCTGATTGGGTCCCGCGCACAGCAGTCAGGCGCTCCTCCACTCAGCTCGCTCGGGGGCGGGGCCAGGCGCCGGGCGGGGTTCCCGTCATGGCGGGGCCGGGGTTGTGTGGGGGTGTCCCGTCCCGCGGCCGCTGGGCCCCCTCAGGGGTCTGTGGCCCCTCAGCGTTCTGTGCCTCCTCAGGGTTCTCTGGCCCCTCAGGGGTCTGTTGCCCCTCAGGGTTCTGTGCCCCCTCAGGGTTCTCTGGCCCCTCAGGGNGGGGGGACCCGCTTGGCGTCCCTCGGGTGGGACAGCGGGGGGACTGGGTGGGACTGGGGCAACGGGGCTGGGTCAGGGCGGCCCCGCTGCTGGGAGACAACAGAATCACAGAAATCACAGAATAACAGAATCAGTTAGGTTGGAAAAGACTTCTGAGGTCCCCCTGGGAAGTGTTTGAAGCCTTCCTGCAGCCGAATACGCTAAATCTGACCATACTGTGACAAACGGTTGGGTTCCGTTGCTTTTCTTCCAGTTTTCTTCTAGGAGGAGTTGAAGTTTAACATCGTGGATTTGAGTTTTTCAGCGGGCCAGGTGGAGCTGGGCTTGCTGGCATCGCTTCTGCAGGATTTTCTCCCTGGAATGGCCAACAGGGAAGGGTTTTTGGACGCCGGGCCGTTTCTGTGCCGTTCTCTCTCCCTCAGCAGATGGCAGCAGTGGCCTTGGTGTGACGGGGACCCATCGGCACACACGCGGTGTCATTTACAGATTGACTCCTCCAGATCCATCACTGCCCCAAAAAGAGTTCCAGTTGAATGATAATTGCTTTGGATCCTGTTAGTTATTTCTAAAAAGATGCAAAGAACATCCAGCATAGTTAACATTTATTTGACTAGAAACCCTGAAATGATGCACGGCTCACATTTTACAGAATATCTGAATACTTATATGTTCCAAACTAAGCTACACTTTACAATTTACAATGACTTGAATATTTATATATTCCAAACTAAGCTACACTTGACAATTTACGAGCTGAATATTTATATATTCCAAACTAAACTACGCTTTACAATTTACAATGAGTACAAGCCTGGCTGTGAAATAGGCTGATCTGTTCTCATTTAAAAGCATTTTGCTGAATTCAGACAAGGATGCAGCTCCATGCTGCAGCTAAGAGGTTTCTGCTTTGGAAAAGGAGGTCCCATTCCTTCACCCCTATTCCTTCTTCCTCATCCCACTCTCCTTTCTTCCCTCACTGCTCCTCCAGCCCCTGCACTGGCTGTGCTGCCCTTTCTTGTCACTGCTTGTACCGTCACCGTCAGGCATTGGATTGCAAAGCAAACTGATGCAGCCCTAAACCCCACAGAAAATATTACTGCAGTTTTTCTGGGTTAAGTTTTCAGCTTTTCTAGTGAGTTAAGTCAACACACTGTGCTGTGTACCTTGTGAGCGTCAGGGCAAGCTTTAGAGAGAGGAAAGTGCATAGACAGAAAGAACAGAGGAGGTTGGGGAGATGGGGAGGGGAATGGTTTTCCTCGTTTCTGTGGCAGAAAGCTCTTATCTTGTCTCAAATCATCTTGTTACATCATACTCTGAAAGACAGGCAAGGAATAAAAACCATCGCCTCCAGAGATGCGTGAGATAACGTGTGCAGTAGGAAGTACCAACACACCTTTGGTTTTATTGGACTTTCCAGACTTTGATTTCACATTCTTTTTACAGGAGCTGAGCTTGATTCTCTAGTGCCTTGAACTCAGTGAACCGTGCAGCAAGGATGTAAAATGCTGTGACTTCAAACAGGAGCAGGCAGTGAGAGCCAAGCACTTGTTTTTTCACTTGATCTCTGTGATCTTCTTGACTCATTTTCTGTATGATGGTGGCCAGGACAGAGGGGATATAATGTCAGCTAATGAACTAAGAAAAGCATGTTTCATTCTTGTTCTTGGTGCTGTGGCTGGTTCTCAGAAGACCCATGGATGACCCTTTCCAGCCCACAGGGAGCTGCTGACACTTCTCCTTACAGTGGTTCTAAATGAGAAATTAAAAATTATGGTGAGTGTCAATTGTAGCACTCTACAGTTTGCTTTCTGCTCCATTCCAGCTCTTTTCTGAAATAAGGACACTATCCAATACAAGCCTACCACTGATAATACACTACAATTCCTACATCATCTCCAACTTGTGGGAATGAACTTGGACACCCCTTCAGCAGATGGTGAAGCAGTACCATGATATTCTGTGCCTCAAAGGCTCAACATCTTAATTTACAGCTTTGGTTAAGTTTATTTTCATTTTCTTCATAACTAATTTTATGCAAATTGGCATGTTTCAATAGCAGGCACTCCCGTTCTGTTAATTCAGCAGCAGTGTGTACAGTGTGTGCCATTGCAGTATGCTGTTATTTTAGCAGAACTGGAATCCAAACATTGTACAAGCACAGTAAATATAAACCCCATTTTCAAGCATGGTCTTAGAACAGCGCTGCTGTCTTCTGTGCTACAACAGATTTCTTTCATTTTTTGCTGCTATTGCACTCTAGATAATAAATAAGTAAATAAATACACGTGTGTGCTTTTCTCACGTTGTCTGAAAAACAACCCCGAAGTCAAACTCAGTTCCAGTCTCTTGTTGGATGTAGGTTAGGGTTGTACCTTACAGCCTGGTTAAGCAATGAGCTCAAGAATTTCCTTTTTTGGTTACAGGCTTTGTTGCAGGATATACCAGGGAGGGGGGCAAGGGAAAAGGAGCCTGCTGGGGGTGAAGGAGACTTAACCAAGCTTTATGTCTCCATCTGCTGTGGTTAATTCTCATCTCCCTGTCTCCCGCTGTGGCTTTGGGAGTGAATGGATTTGCAGTGCGGTGCTGTGCAGCCTTTTCTTCCTGACTCCTCAGACTAAAATATCAGCTGCAGCCTATTGGCATACCTGCTACTGTAGGAAAGGAGTTTAATGTCCCCATCATGTGAAAACTGGGGCACACCAGTGTGCAGTGCACATGACAGCTGAACTCCTTCTTGCTCTACAGCCTGTTACCAGGTTCAAGCAGATCCAAAGCTCAGAACAGAGCTTTCATGGTCATTTAGCAATAAAACAGGTATCTCACTATTATTAGTAAACTGATAGGGCTCAAAATCCAGACATGTTTTGATAGAATCACTCAGCACTCTCTCCTATGTTCATAGTCATAATGTTGTTTCTGGAAGCAGCCCCCCGACCTGATTTTTAAGCCAGACTTTATATGCTGGGTGTTTTCTTGCTCACATGCCTGTGGTAATTGCTTATTCGAATGTGTAAATGAGCATGTCTCAAAAAAATGCATCTGCATGGCATGAAGAAGTAATTCCTGTCCAGCCATCGGTGACCTGGGTATGGCAAATGTGTCATATCGCCAGGGTAAACCGTGGGATCTGCAGCACATTTTGCCAGCAGTGCAAGTCCCACCTTTGTCTTCAGAGGGAGACAGAAACAGACAGGAACCACGATATCCAGGCACTAATAAAAGGAGCTGGAACAAATTCCCAGTTGGGGTAAGACCCCCATGAAATGAGGTTTTCCTTTATGCATTTTTGCCTAAGAGAGAACAGCTGAGGAAAGGATTAATTGTCCCTTCATCACAGGCTCTTGCCTGTCCTAACCCCGTGCAAGCTCTCCAGTATAAAACATGTTCTCTGTGTTACTGCCAACCCTGGGAGTTACTCACTTCAGGCATTCAAACGATGGATAATTCACTACATCCTCCCAGCAGATGCTCAGAACAAGGCATCTACTTTCCCAGGGCTCCCAAACAGTTCACAGGAGAATCTCGCTCTGCTTCTACAAGAGCATCTCCCTGGGTCACTGGGAGCAGTGTGAGTGGATTCAAAGGTGCAGTTGTAAGACCTCGAGGAGGGCTGGATGCATCTGGCTCGTAAGGACCAGGCTGATTCTTCCCTTTTTCTGCAGCTTTCTGTCTTGTACTTTGGGTCTACTGGAGCCGTGTTTATTGGGTTGATAATGAACTGCCAAAGAAGCAAAACAGCTGAGTAACCTAAATAAGAGTTTCTCACTCTCTAATCTAAGTAGAAAAATGGGTTGAATTATGGAAGCTTAGAGGTTGAGTAGTAATCATCATATTGAGCAGCTGGTATAAAGGAAGAGCTGGCACCCAGGCAGTAAACCTGACCCAAATATTGCACATGATAGAAGGATATAGGTCAATTTATGAGAGTAAAGAGAAAGTTGCAGCCTTACAGACTGTTTTTTTTACAGAAACAAAAACTATCTATATTTAACTTTATAAATTTCTCTGCCGCCTTCAGGAATAGACCTCAGTATCAGAGCAGGATGTGCGGGTGGGGAGATTTTCACAGTCTGCAGTAATCAAAATGAGAACTGCATGATCTGGGTAAAACCCCTATGAAAAAAATCCAATCCATAAAATATTTTTTTTTTTTAAAAAAACAGAAATAGAGCAGTTTGCAGGAGGTAGCAAGGAAAGAACAAAGGTGATTGAAAGAAAAAAAGAAGTCCACTGAGGCCACAGTTGATAAGAAGAACTTTATCTGCAACCTCAGCTTGCCCAGCACAGAGGAGTATTTAGAGCACACAGCAGCTCAAACTTCAATCTGAATCATTCAAAGTATTTCAGATTTTCCTGCGTATGGATGGAAAAGTGTCAAAGGATACATGGTAGCAAGCTTTATAAAAGCACTGAAGCAGAGAAGATGTAGGATACCTAAAAAATTCATCACCCCTCATCTTGAAGTTTAGTCTTACAGTGTTTTTAAGATATTCAGGACAGTTATATTTAATTCTTTTCTACTAAGGATACAGAATTTCTGTACCATGCAATATAAAGTGCTGCCAAAATTCTTGAAAGAAGCATTCAGTGTAAAACTCTACCCTCCTACAAGGTCAGGTTCCAGAAATGAAGTACTTGTGTTAACGGGATATTCCAGCCCTCTGGAGGAGCCCTTTCAGGAAGGCTTTGTAGTTTGTGTGCAGAGCTCTGCAGATACCCTCACATATTCCAGCTCTGCAGCCAACTTGGTCCTCGACAAGTGGTGCATTTTTACCTATATATATACACATACAGTTATATATCCTACTCTGCTATAGAAGGGTCCTGTAGCACATCAATGCCTGAGGCTTCCTTTAAAAGGGTTATAACCCTTATTCACCCAGATGGATAATGACAAATGATTTATGTCTTGAAAGGAATGAAGAATGTTATTTAAAAATTGCTCAGGAAATAATGATCTTTGAAATTCAAATACACTTAGGTTACTCTCTCCTAAATGTACAATTAAATATAAATACAATTCTTAAAGCCTATGTTTTTTGTTTATATGTGTCAAGCTGGCTATACATTCTTTAGACTTAGCATTCACTTCTGCTTTTGGCTTGCTACACTCAAGTATTTGTGTGTTTGCTACACATGGGGTTTGGAATTAAAGTGAAGAAAGAAAAATGGAGGGGTACATCTGCGGCAAGAGCAGATACAAAAATATGTCAGCCCCTACTTTCCTCCCCAGTTCAGCAGAGTTATCAGCTGATAAAGATATTGCAAACCAGAACTAGTTAGCAGCTTTCACTGAAACCAACGCCCGTGTTTATATCAAATCTGTGTTTATATGAAATCTGTGTTTGTATCAAATCCCATGTTTAACCAAATCTGGCTGTGTTGACTTGTTTCCTTCCTCAGGGTCATTCATATTTTTTCCCTGTTTACTCTCTTAGCTGGCCCACCTTCAGTTTAAACCATGGAAAACTCAGAGTCGCTGATCTCGCCTGCTAGTTCTTACACTCCGACTCCGGGCCAAAATTTGTGAATATTTCCTTGCAATTATTTTCTTATTTTCTTGTGCATCTTTCTGCATGTGTTGTAGCAAATCTGTGTTCTCAGTTTCTCCTTGTTTGCCTCTTTTACCTTTTACCTTGTCCCTCGCAGCCCCTTCCTGCCAGACATGGTTTAAACCATGCCATGTTTACACCAAATGAAGTGCAAGTTGCCAAGCCCCTTATCTGTGTATTTGATCGAATTGCTCCCCTCTCCGTGTCCCTCTGAGAACGCATCTCTTATCTCATGAACAAATCAAGCTGCCAGTCACTATGTTCAAAGAATTTCTTAGCTCTCCCCCCACTACTCACCACCTTGGTTAATCTCCTCTCCTCCCACATCCTCTATCTCCAGCAGCATCACTCCCCTCACATGTCTCCGTGTTGGCTTCTCAGCTCTCTGCTGTCCTCTGCTCCTTGCTTCTTCTGTAGAGCTGCGATGCCACACCCTTGTATTTCTATTTATATTCAATTTTCTGATAAGGCAACGTGTACATCTCTGCCAGCAAGCTGCAAACTGCTTTGGCCCAAGCTACAGAGATTTTTCACAAAGTCCTTAACGCACTACAGCTAGTGTGAAGAAGAGACTGGAAGGAGTCATGGAACCAAATAAGTGTTACTAGCTAAAAATGCAGTGCTGTTAAAAACTGTCACTATAAACTCGTCTGTACTGACACAAATCAAGTGAAATATTTGTTGCTCAAGATCCAGACCTTTTTTGGGGTAATTCACTGTTGCAAGCACAGTGAAATCTGTAAGTTTATCAGGGCATTCTACTGCACATTTTTTGGTTATTTATTACCAAAAAATGATCTCTGAGCATAATTTAAACCAGCAAATTCTCAAGCATAGGGAATTTTATGAGCACATGAAAGTGGTCCTATATTTTGGAGGTGCAAGGTCTGGAATTTATCCAAATAGCTGCTCACACAGGGCTCAATTCTAGAAAACTCACATCAAACTCTGCGGGTTTTGTACACGTGTACTGCGTGAGGCAGACTGGCTTGTAGAAGAATTGGGAAATTTGGCCTGAGCATTGATCCTAGTCTACAAATAGGTATGAAATCCCCCTTGACAGCAGTGATGCTTTTTTAGGAGATCACACACCTGTGTCATCTCACCACAAGGGTTTCTTGGTACTCAGTCACTCTGCCAAGAAACAAAGTACAGGTTTACTAGACTTCAGCATGAAATTTCAATATCTGCTACATCTTGTCTTCAGCAAGACCACCATATTTATTTTTATATTTATTTTTATGTTTATTTTAATTTTTTTTAATTTTTATTTTTATTTTTTATAGGCATCAGCTGCGCAACAGCTTCAGTTTGTCCTTGTTTCTGTCCTATGGTACTGCATTGCATTCAGCAAAGTCTCTACAAATCTGTACATTAAGTGCTTCATTTAAATTGTATTTTTATGGCAAATGCAGGTTCTTAATTAGCATTGAACTGTCGCCCTGGTTTTTCTACTGTTCTGTGTTTTTACTTTTGTAGTAGAAGTTCTCATGCATTTTCTATAAACATAGCTCTTGTTTTTCTAATTGGCATAGAATGTTTTCTGAACTTCTGGATTGTTGTTCATTCCTTTCTCCAAGGCGGAGAAAGATGATAGACTATGTTCCTATCCTGTAAAATTGCAGAGGTGTTAACCTCATCTACCAATGTGTGGTTGTTTAAAGAGAGGTATAAAAAGGTGAGAATAAAGGTGGGCAGGGTCCTTCGCTCTGCTCAGTGGTCCTGACCTGCTGTTTGAATCTGCGTGTTCGTGTCCGACACTGCGACATGGAACGAAATTGGTAAGGAACATTTGATGATCCCTGGAGCCTACTGCCTAAAAAATGTAAAGCAAAAAAGAGATATGCCACTTCTTTTCTTGTGTGGGATAAACAGTACATTCTATGGTTCCCAAGTCAGTCTATGAACTGCCCTGAAACAAATCCAAATCTTCACTTTTTTGCAATTCTGATATTTGTTCTGACTTTTTTTTCTCGTGAACTTTATTTAAAATAAATCTAGTATCTTCTTTTGAGCTTGCAAACACTCTAAAAATCCATCAACAATAGGGAGCTGCCTCCTTATATCCTAATGCAACATTAAACTCAGCGCCAATAAATGATTTACACTGGAATGATTTTCAGAAATATCAAACTAATGAAAATACTTTTTTAATCTTGCTGTTTACCCACATTCCACCAGACTCCATCTCTCCAAGCCCCAATACCATCAGCAATACAATCATACATCAATAATACAAAAAATACACAAAATATTAAAAATTAAGGAGCAGAGAAAAATGAAATTACATTTGTTTTAAAATAGAACAGTGCTGTTGTACTGACTGCATTAGATACATAATATTTTTTTTATAATTCTGTGTTTGGCCTGGTGCTGACTGCCCTGAATGGTGCTCCGGAGGCCTGAGGAAACCAGATGTGTTTGGTTGGGTGTCTGTGCCCATTTCACTGCTGATGACACTGGGCTTGATTGCATCCACCGAGGGCATGTTGTGCCTGTGCCTCCTGCAGCATCCAGCCACAGCCTCATCAGATGCACCTGAAGCAGTCCGTGAACCCTAAGTAAAAGTAACCATTGATAATTAATTAATTATCGGCTATTGTAACTGTCAGTTTAAAGATCTGCCGACTGCAAATATTTATCATTCCTGATAAAATTTTATCCTGGATATTGTTTCTTTGCTTACATGGTAGGAATTTTCGTGTTATCACAGAATCATTAAGGCTGGAAAAGACCTCCAAGACCATCGAGTCCAACCTTTGCCCGAACCACCTTGTCAACTAAATCATTACATGGGGAGCTCCCTCAAAATCCATCGTATGAAATCTCTGTGTTAAATACTCTAAATGGAAAGGCATCATTCCTTCACAAAAGAAATACGGATGCATGACCTACTTCTAGGAGGACAGTAGGGACACTCATCCTGCACATCCATGTTCAGTGTGTGCATTTATAACTGTATTTACCAGATGAGCGAGTAGGAGAGAGATGCTTAATCATGCCATGCCCCTTTAATTAATCCTTAATCATTGATTCACATCTACTGCACGTCCCTCAAGTGTTATTTTTTTTCCACAACATTTACCTTAGCATATATTTCAACATGTGCTGTTTGTTTTATGACTTCAGAGAGGATGTGGTTATGGTCTGACAGAAAGGAAGCTTTGCTGCAGATGGGAAGATAAAGCTCAAAGCACCTACGCTGCCTCTTGAACACTTTTTTTAAATTAACTGTCTTCTTCCTTGTGTTTCTTTCTTTGACGGGGTGCACAGCATAGACTTCCCATGTCCTGGGAGACAAACATTCTTGGCTCAGCCATGAATAACTGTGTGCTCCTGGAGGAACTGCTGATCAAGAAATCCCAGCAGAAGAGAAGGACTTCACCTTCCAACTTTAAAGTGCGCTTCTTTGTCTTGACCAAATCCAAGCTGGCTTACTATGAACATCGCCATGGGGTACGTCAGACATTTTGTCTCTCACAGTGATGGAAGGAAGGATGAAATTTGTTAAAGGGAGGGAAGGATGTTAATGGCTGGAGGGATGATCTATGTTAAATTTTGTTAACTTTTCTGGTCCTTTCTACAGCACCATGCACTGAAAATTGGTCAAATTGGTCATTTAGAGATTCTGATCAGTGGGCATTTGGTGTGAATGGAGGAATAAGACTACTTTGCCAGTTTATAGGGAGGATCTAGTTTTGTTGTAGGAATTTGGCATGGGCTGTTGTAACCACTGTGTGTAAGAGCTGTGTGAGCCTATGCCTGGCACTTCACAGGGCCCAGGGGTGACCTGGAGAGGCTTATTGTGAAGGTCACAAGTGTACCCTGATTGTATCTGTGAGAAAAGTAATCCACAGATCTTCACTCTCATTCTTTTCTTCAGGGCATTCTTTTCTTCAGGCATGGCTGGTACGTGATCTGTCTTCCATTTTAAAACAAAATCAGCTGCCACACATAACATGTCTAGTCTTTGGAGCTAGCTTCAGATGGGCTGTGATCATGAGATCCAGGCTCAGGGCAGGCTTCGTTTCCCCAAGTTTCCATTTTGCCAATTTGCTAAATATGAAGAAAATTAGAAGTCAATCTGTGCACCCCATTGTGTTTATTGCTCTAGTGAAGTGAGAATTATTTCCTTCTATTTAGCTGGATGTTTGCTGAGCCTCGTTACGGTCGTAAATAATCTTGCTTGTTTTCCAACAGTCTCTGAACGTGCTGTTAATCCATTATGTTTAGGCACTGTTCCTGTAGGCAGAGCAGAACTGGAACTGTGCTGCCTTGGATCCTGCACTGGCAACTTTGGACCATCTGATCTTGCTCAGTTGCAGAAAATTAAGTAGAAACAGAACCCAACAAGAAAAGGAAAGTACGATGTGCCGTCGTATTTCCTCACAATGTGTTTGGGGTTATAAACCAGCTTTAAAGGTTAACAGTCATTTTTACCTGCATGACATTTCTCTCAAATATGCCCGATTAAATGTTTTTGTTACTTTTATTTTATAGTCCATGTTTTTCTCACCTCCATTTTAAACAGGGCACTATTCATTGCTGCGTACCGTGACTATATATGGTTTGAGACTATCTTTGTCTGTTCTCCAAACTATTTTTCAAATGCCATGTTATTAAGATTTTAAATTCCATTATAACTATTCCACTTAATTATTCAGGGTTAAATTTTGAAAAGCATCTAATTGATTCTGCTGTAGGTGTTTAGAGAAATCTTCACAACTAGTTTTCTTTGGTGCTTTCTGAGTCTTGGTGGACTTGACATGAATTCAGCATACACTGGGCCTAGATGCTTTTGCAGTAGGTGTCTTGTCAGCATTTTTAGGGACTGAAACAGTTTGGAAAATCTGACTCGGTGAATTTCAGTGGGGCATAGACTTCACACACTGGGTTTTTCAAAATTTTCCCCCCAAGTCTTCCAAAAGGTCATTTAGGTGAGATGAAGGTTTGGTGTATTATCCACTTTATCTTATATACTATATATTTTAGAAATGCACATATTGTATATGTGTAGACGTGTAGGTAAGCACACATGCAACTTTAGAACCTTGTGCACATTTGAGGGGTGGTGGGTATATTTGTAATCACAGGGCTGATTCTCCATGAAATGCTGATTTTTTTCTCACGCGAACTGTCAAAATCAGGTTGTTACATGAAAATAATTTCTCACAAAGTAGAGAGAAAAGAACTTGTCCTGTGAAATACTCCCAGAACCAATCATCAGCCTCTTCCGTATTCAAAATTAGAGCATCCTGGTGAGACCTTTCCATGGTCAGGTCATTGCTGTTCTGGAGAGGGAAGCACATGCAAGAACCATCTTGTTTTGTGCTCAGAATGGAGGGAACCCACAGCACCTGAGTTCACAGCCAGTGGAGGGAGGATTCCAATCAGCCCTGCCCAGCACATGGGCTGTGCCATTCCCAGGAGTGCACCAGGACCAGGGACCATGTGCAGGTGCTGAAATCAATGATCTGTGCTGCTCATTCTCTGGTGCAGGCCCTGGCACAGGCTTGGCTCTGCTCCACAGGTAATTTCTGGGGCTGGCAGAGGTCAGAGCAGGCTGTCACCATTGCCAGGGGGCAGTTTGCATGTGGCCCTGCTCTGGAGGTTTAGGGACATTGCTGTTCTCTGCCAGCTGGCTGCAGTGATGGGGAGCATCCTCAGGTGCTATATGGACTGACATATGGATAGGCCCAGGAAATGTCTGGGCTTTTAAAGCATGTATTTTTCAAGGGAAATCTCTGGGGATGTTTTCTCTAAGAGTTTTCAATGAGTTTCTTTAAGAACCCCTTACCAACTTGTCAGGTGGATTCCTGGACTCAGAGTTTTGTACTGTATAGTTCCCACCTCTCCAATCCCTGGTCAGTCAGTAACAACAGCCTGTGCATAAAGTCAGGTAGAACAACTACTGGACTGCTTAAAAGTTTGAGAAGTCCCACTGATTTCAGTTGGATGACTAAAAGTAAAGCACACACTTATGCAGTAAGCTCTGGTTTACATGTTCTGCCTGTATTTAACAGGGTTTAGCACCCAGCCCCTTTCTCTGTATTTTTAAAAAATGGGTATAAAAAGACCTTTAAGAATTTATTGTATCAGTCCAAAACAAGGAAATAAGCAGGCCAAAAGGGTACAGGGATAATTCTGCATATGATACCCAAATCTGTCGAGACAGCTGACATCATAAAGGCAGTTTTTTTGCAACTGTAATGGCATTTTCATTGCAATTTTCGTCTTTCTGCCACAGCTGACAGAGAGCACTGTTCTCCTCAGGGGCCAAGCACACAGTCGCCCTTAATGTTAATGAAAGATATTTACATGTCTTATTAGGAGAATGAGCCCCCAATAAGTGACAACAATAAGAAGCTGTGTTTTCTGGAATTCATTATGCAGTGCACAATGCAGGGCTGTCTCAACATAAAGCAGAGCCCTGATAACAGGCACATGTATTCAGCCCCCATCTCTGCTAAAAGACATCAGAAGTGCCTTTATTATAACATGCAAATCAATTCCAAAGGCAAAAATTATGTGTTTCAGGGTCTGATTTTGTAGCTACTGTACACGTGAGTAAACAAGCTCATGGGAGTAATAATTTCAACAATTGCAATGAGTTTGATCCTCACTACAATAATGGATAACACAGACACTGTGATACTCTCAGGGTACACTTGCTACTCTGCAAAAGCATCAGAGAAGTGAATCCCTTTGGGGAGGTGTCTGGGACAGAGTTTCACATGTCCTTACTTAGACTCAGCGAAAGTATTTAAACTGCTGAGTTATCTATATCCCCTTCACCCAACAGCTTATGGTTCTTGGTAAATCCTTCAGGCACATAAATATTTTGAAATTTTATATCTTCATGCACTTGTGGGCTATTATTAGTCCAGCTTATACAGGCAGCAATGAAAGGCTCACCCAGAAAACGCCAAGTTCTCTTTTCATTTACATCAGCATTATTCTTCCTACACTGGTCAGATGCTCAGGAGGTCACACAAAATGAGTCAGCCTTGTCCTGGGCTCTTTCATTCAGATCTTTGATACTCACATATAAAGATGGCAAAGATGGCACTTTAGTGTGCCTTGAAATCTGCTTTCAGTCTCTTGTTACATGAGAACAAACAAGTAAACTTGGCTGAAAAGACTTCTATCAGCATCCCAAAAATGCTCCAGCTGCTCTATAGCATTATCTACACTTTGGGTTGCTTGCAGCAGTCCAGCTACCCATGGGAACAAAAGCAGTGCTTTGCTCCTCAGGCCAGTCCCTTTTTATTCTTACACAGAATCTGACTTGTCCATCCTGCCATGGAAAAACTTGGTTTTTTTTCCCCAAGATTCTAATGTAAACCGACTAAAACTTTTCTTCTGAAGATCTCAGTTTTGGTACTCTTGGTATTCTGTTTATGCCTAGTTAGTTAGGCCATTCATACCATTTCTCATTGCTTTGTGTATTCTGAGCACCTTAGCAGTCACGAAGCTGCAGTCCTCACCTAAAGGGAATTTAATTATGGTTTTAAAGACTGCCTTCCAAAGAAATACATCTGACTAGATATGTCATTCTTCATAACTTGTCATGTATTTATTAACTAGTACTGTTTGCTTGCCAGAATTTGCAATACCACTTGTTTTCTGATGCATATCTCCAATTAATTTAGTAATAATACACATATCACCCAGAAAGAAGTCAGGCTTGGCATCTGCCTGCATCACCCGCTTCAATGAATTTTTATGTAACAAAATCAATACAACCCTAAATAAGATGGAGACAAAGTACAAACCCATGCCTTAATGTCTAGTAAATCTCCAAAAACTTAAAATTAATTCTTTAATAATCCAAATTGTATTATTGGAGTTGAGGGGGGATGAAGTTGATATTGTTTGTCACAAGGAGCCTCGTTTCTATTGTGAAATCACAGAATCAGGGTAATGCTGGTTGGAGAGCACTTCTTAAATTCATTTAGTCAGACTTCTTGCCAGGATAAGATCAACACTCAGAGCAGGACTGTCACCAACACCAGAACAAGTTGGCTGTAACACTGACTGGCCACTGCTTCAAAGCCAAGGACAGAGATTCCACATCTTCTGGCAACCTATTCCGATGCGTCTTAGCCAATGTTTGTCTGGATATTTGCAAAGTTCCCATCTATTGCTGTTCTCATTCACGACTCCTGCAGCAGCATCCTGATTCAGGGTGGTGATATTGTCTAGACAGGATTGCCTTGAGCAAAATGCAGGTTCTCTGTGTCTGGTGTCTGTGGCCTTCCTAACTACACAAACGTGTGGTAAAGTGGGGTAATAAAAAGAGCTCCTTTTTCCTGGGATAAAGAATTTTATCTTCCAGAATTTGATTATAATCATTTTGTACTTGCCCTTTCTGTGCATGCCCAGTTCTGCTCCTACTAGGTCCTTTTCTATGTATTTATTCGTCTTCAGTTTTTGAAGAAAATTTTTTAGAATTCCTTCTAAGCAATGTTTTCGCAGCAAATGTCAGATACTTCCATTTTGTTTAAATTACAAAGCTCAAATCTTCCTTCTGTCGGAGAACATTGAGGATGTGGCAAAATCTTCAACCCATATTTTCTTTTATATCTTGAAGAAGGAAAGAATGCCTCCTAATTTGAATATATGACAATAAAGATGAGTTTTCCTAATAGTTACCTTTTATTAGACTTCTCTATTGCAGCCATTTTTTGCTCCCAGTGCCTTTGACTTTGCTTTATATTGTAATGAACGTTGTAACTTATTTTATTGCAATGCCTGCCTGGTGCTTTATACTCTTTCATCCTTTCTGGCTGATTTTTAATTTTGGCCTTAAAGCTTAAATTTCTTTTTTCATGAAAAAGTGATGTCATACATTTGATTTAATTTCGCTTCTTTTCTCTCACTGAATCCTTCATTCACTGTAATCCACTGCTCCCAGTCTTTGCTGGAGTCAAGAACAGCTTTGAAGAAACTAATACAGTATTCAGGAGTAGTTCCATGTGCTTTTATGTAACATAAAAGACTTATTTCCATCGTGTTAGAAAGCTCATTTGAAAGCCAAGAATCTTCCTTTTTTTTTCCCTTCTATTTCTTGATGATGGCATTGATTTTCTTGTCCAACCACTTGTGCTGGTTGTAGAGATGGGTACCTGATAACCATCTCGGACAAGACCTAAGCCAAAGTGAACTTTGGAATTGGATTTGGTGGAAACACAAGGCTGGATCGGGTCTGGAGGACTGTGTAAGGATAGTAAATAGTTAAATGGAGGCATCTTAAGCACCAGTTGCAGATGGTTTTGTTATTTAACACAATTTTGTGCTCTCTGCATTCAAGGTGTGCCCACTCCTAAAACACCTTTATGCAGATGTGAAAACAGCAGTAGAAAGAAAAAAATTATTTATTCTTTGAGTTCAAGTTGAAGGACAAAATAGTCATGATGCACGGGTAAGACAAGCAGACACATTTAGGGATTTAAATATCAGATATAACAAAATACATTGGAGGTATTAAAATGTAACACAACAGCCAGAGTTCTGCAGAAAATCCCATTATTAGCAATTACCACTCTTCTCCAATTTTCCTTTAGAGCACTTAGCATGACAGAAAATGCAAAATCCTTTACAACTTTCTTTTAAAAATCAACTTGCTCAAATTAGTTTTCAGATTTGATTCAAAAATTGGCTACATTGTTTTATTTCCCATAAACCCTGAAACTATCAGCGTTCCTAATGAGAAAACTCCCAAAATAGCAAATGAAGATAGCGTCCAGGCAAAGTTGCTATGAATCCAGTGTCCAACAGTTCTTAATATCCTTCCACATTCCACAGACAAGGAATATGATAAGAGGTAGAAAGTAATTGTATCAACACAATGTTCACGGAGGTTCAAGTTCAAGCTCAAGTCTTTTGGTTGGTGGAAAAATACTTTAGCAGGAGATCTACCATTAAAAATAATTCCATCTTGTTCCAGTGATATCTCATAAGCTTCTCATTACTATTTCTGCATCAAGAAATTCCTTTCCACGTTCTTTCAGAAGCTCAGCAAGGCCTGAAGAAAAGTCCTTGAAAGGCAGGAACACGTCACTCACTTAAAAGGCTGAAGCTGACCAAGCCAGCTGAGCTCTGCCATGGGGAGTTCCACCTTGCACAACGCTCAGAACTGGCTGCTGCCTCTGTCCAGGCTGAACACCGAGCCCAGCTAGAGCAGAGGGACAGGGAACAGGTGACACAGGGCCAAAGCAAAGATCCTTCATCTACTAAATCACCAATTCAGTGCTGTTCTTTTTAGTCAAGACAGTAAGTGAAAACAGGGAATGAAGTTTGGCTCAGATTCTTACCAAAAAAAAAAAAAAAACCCAAAAAAAAAACAACAAAAAAAACCCCCTGATAGTACAGAGAAGGTCATTAAATGCTTTCATTGATGGAAATGTTTTTGTGGTCGAGCTTGCTGAAGACTGGAATCTCCTACCTTGCTCCACCCCAGCTATAAATCGGCTTTCCCCTACCCTCCTACGAAGGAGGCATTGCCAGCATTGCACAGGAAGGGAGGCACAGGAGATGGGGATGAGGCGCAGGGAGACAGGAGGTGAACACAAACACCACTGGGCAAGGAAAGCCAAGCTGCAGCGTGGACAGCCCTTGGTAGGGACTGCTGCTGAGGAGATTGGGGCCACATGAATCTTAATGGCTTGGTTTTCCCCTCACCAGAACAAAAGCAAGAAGATACAAGTTGTTACGCAACTTTTGAACCAAGGCAGCTTTATGAAGCACAGGGTGCTGCCTTCCTGACAGAAAATGCTGCCTTTGGTCTCCTCCTCTGCTCCTTGAGATAAGGCTCTGCCCCTCCACCTCTCCTCTGCCCAGCATTTGGCCCCTCTCCCTTCCCTCTGCTCCCAGCACTGGTGGCTACACCTTTTGCTGGGCCCTTTGATAAACACAGTGGGGCTCAGCAAAATCTGTAAGCACCCACCGAGGGGCCTCCAGCCCAAACGCTCGGTGCAGAGCGTTTCAGCCCCAGATCTTACAAGATCTCAGACCTTTGTGAAGCCTGGGAGTGCAGGGCCGTGGTCAGGAAGTGTGATCACAAGCAGACCTGTGTCACCAGCAGCGGCCACTGACAGCTCCCTGCCCTCTCACCATGAGGTCCACGTCCCTTCCCCTGCCCCAGACCTGACCTGGAGGGAAGTGATTCATTTTTTGGGTGAGCAGCAGTGCTGATGGGTGGTTTTAGCACACGACAGATGCCAGGCAGCTCATTCCTCGAGCAGGCACAGGGAGATGCCTCCTTGTGCTGCAGGGTGGGGCTGTGTCCGTTGTCCCATGGTCAATAGTCCCAGCATCTAAAGCAATCAGGGACCACTAGAGTCATCTGGTTCATGCAGGAGAGACAAACCAAGGGATTAATCAGTGAAAGAGCTGCTGGAGCTGTGTGGCAAGAGGAGGTGGAGCACCAAAGATGAAGACATCAATGCGTTGGGCTTGTGATGCACCTGGCTCCTTCCAGAGCTGTTCCCAGAACTGCTATATTGCAAATAATGGACCAAAAGATAGAAAGCAGGATGGGCTGATCTGCAGCACATGTGCTTCGCCTCCTGGGACTGCAGCCTGCCCTGGTTCTTTCCACACATGGCACACAGCAAGACCACTGATGCTTTTACTGACCAAACAGCTAAAACATCTACCCAATTATACTCTGGGCAGACTGGAAGCAACAAATGGAGATCTGTCAGCATGTTTTGTCTCGCCCTTTTAGGAACAAGTCTCTGAGGTTTTTCAGAGGCCATTTTTAAGAAGCTTTTCCTCTCCCCTCCCTTCCAAACGGGCCTTTGTTGGGTTAAAGTGCAGTCAAACATCACAAAAACAGGGATGTATTTAGGTTCCAGCCCAGTTTCTGGGTAATGCCTGGTTTGTGAGTGGTAATTCCAGTGTTTGTCCTGCTAGAGGACTGCAATTGCTTTCTATCAGCAGGGTCCCATCTGCTGAGGATCTGCTGGCCAGTGGTCTGGCTGTGAGACACACCCTGATGTTGTGCTGCAACATGAGATTATGAGGAGCTTCCGTCACTGAATTGTGTGATTAAAAGGAACACACTGGGTCATGAGAGCTGCAGGACAACTGCACAAAGCTCCTTGAGAAGGCTGGACCCTGTCTTTCGGCAGAGTCCAGAAAAGCATAAACAAAAACCAGTCTGCAGGGAAAGAGCAGAGCCTCCATCGCTTGCTAGAGCCTCAGGGGAGGAATGCATGTGGGTTAACCCCAGGACTTCAAAGGAACGAGATGAAGGAGGGTTCAGCACTAGCAAAATTGAAGGTTTTTATAGGATATAAATGGCTTTGTGTCTCATCAAAAGGGTAGAAGTCCCAGGGGTAGAACAAATGATAGAGGAGGTTTTTGCAGAAGAGACAGAGGAAGCCAAGTCTGAAAGAAAGAAGTGAATAGATAAGAATGGAAGGAAATTGATGGTGAAAATGGGGTGCAGTAAGGCCTTCTGAGGCTTGCCAGCACTCTTGAGAGTTAATTGGTATTTACATTTAGGGGTGCTTTAAAGCCTTGTGTTTATTGATTTAGAAGAATCACATGCCCCACAGAGCTACACAGGCAGATGTTGTCTACAGGAGACAGTCCTGGCAGTACATCCAGAGACACTGGTTAAACTGCAAGCAAATATAAATACAAACCCCAGACACACCAGCAAAGGCCAGCAAGAGCAATGTGAGACCACACTGTAATAATTTTCGTCTTTTGCCTCAAGTCCAATTATACAAAGGCAAAATACCCAGCCAGTCGTGCAAGAATGAGGCTTGAGGAGCCTCGGGGCCTCTCTGTTTTGAGGCTGTTTGACAATGCACTGTGGCACACCTCCCCCCATCTCCAGAGGCATCAGCTGCTGCCCTGGTTTAGGCTGAGTTTAACTCTGAAAGGTGGCAGAGGAGCAGCAGTGGGGTTGGCACAGTGGTGGGGATGGCTGCTGCCAGGGTGGTGGTGACAGAGGGAGCAAGAGGGAGCTGGAGGGTGTAAGACACAAAGAGTTGGGGTCCAAGGGAGGATCAGAAGGTTGCCAAAGTCTTGCTGTGTCAGGTACAACGCAGCAGCTGAAGTTCAGGCTCTCTCCTGCTGACAGTGTTTGGAAAGCAGAAGTTTTGCAGTGTTTTGATGTTCTTAAATCTCACTGGTCTCCGTCACGCTGTCCCAGAGCTGAGCTGGAGGACAGCTAGTGTTTAATCCCTACTGAAAATGAATCAAAACAGGAAACCAGCTTGCTCTGAAGAGCAAACTCATGTGCACTGGATCCTGCAGAAGCACCAGAAGCTGAGCCTCAGCTCCGCTCCCACCAGCTGCCCTCACCTCTCTCTTGCAAAAGCTGAGTGCCACTGGCCACGGAGCCATGGGGTGAGGATCCCAAAGGGATTAGGGTACACCAAGGAAGCTGGGATACTTGAATGTCCGCTCTTTTTACTCCTTCCCCACTGCCCATACTGTTATTTGGGTACCTGATATAGAGTGAATAGAAGCGCTGCTGAGGATGCCAGAGAAACAGCTTTGTTGGCAGGTTCTTGAGGATAATATTTATTTCAAAATTCCCTGGGTTTTTTTTCTTAGCTGAAAAGCCAGACAAAACAAAAATAGAGAAATTTTGTCGTTTTTTGGAAAACAAATGCAGTAAAAATGTACATTTTGGCTTAAATTACTAGTTTCGAAATTCTTAGTGCCCAAACTTTTTTTAATAAAACATTTATGGGTTTATATCTTTTCAGTATGAAACAGGAGTGTTCATAAACTGAACATTTAATGAAAACAGTTCCTTTTTTGTTAAAAAGGGATTTCATTTTGCTGGAATAAAAAAAGTAGAAGCTGAATTTCAACCAAAGGTTTTGACTGTTTCTCTAAGAATCCATGTGCTGAGTTGAAATATATGTAGGTCCATATATGTATGTGTATATGAATCCATATAGAGGTGCCATACATAAGAATTATTCTTTATACTTTTAAATATCTTACATAATCAGTTAATTTGCTTCTGCTCCATTAAAACTAAATCTCCCACGGACACGACAGTCTGGTCTAATTATTCACTTAATCCACAATCATTAGCATCAACCAAGTGCTTTTCTCTGTCTTTTAGAAAAAAAGGACTTTGAAGGGTTCTGTGGAACTTTCCAGGATTAAATGTGTGGAAATTGTGAAAAGTGACATCATCATTCCCTGTCAGTACAAATACCCTTTCCAGGTGAGTCTGTCTGTTGACCATACTGAGAGAGCTATCACTTCATTTTGTCTTTTAATAACATTTCCTTCACAGTGCAGTCGTTAATGAACCCAACACTTGGTTCTTGATCAGAACCTCTACTCTAGTTTAAATAATCAAAAGTCAGTGAGGTTAACAGCTGCTTCTGAACAGTCCCTGCTACTCCACTTCCCCACACCATCATTTGGCACGTAACTTGTTGGTAAGGGGGCTGCTGCCTCTTTCCTCTGGTGACTCCCTTGTGACCAGTGTATCTGGGATTGCTTCTCATGGCTGGCTCCTTTCTCTACCCCCCTCTCCAGATTGTCCATGACAGCTACATCCTCTACGTGTTTGCTCCCAACCGCGAGAGCCGGCAGAGATGGGTCCTCACGCTGAAGGAAGGTAAAAAAACCCCTGTGCCCACCTAAGTGTGGAAGGTGCTTATGTCTGACCGGCTTTGTCACAAGATATAGTGCAGAGAAAATGTGCAGCAGGAGTCAATGTCTCCCTTCTCAGCAGGCAAAGTGGTAGTGGGTTATAAAATCGAATTGCTTGTAAATCTGGTGGGTGTGTTTTCAGCAGAAATTTGGACGTGGAATGGTTTATCTGGGGACCTTAATGTCTGTCAGTGTCTGCAGGGAGGTGTCAGAGGATGGACCAGGCTCTGCTTGGTGGTGCCAAGCACTGGGACAAGAGGCAACGGGCAGAAATGATGCCCAGGAAGTTCCACCTGAACATGAGGAAGAACTTCCCTGTGCAGTGACTGAGCACTGATTGCCCAGAGAGGGTGTGAGGTCTCCCTCCCTGGGGATATTCCGGAACCATCTGGACACAATCCTGTGCCATGTGCTCTGGGATGACCCTGCTTGAGCAGGGAGGCTGGAATAGGTGACCCACTCTGGTCCCTTCCAGCCTGACCCATTCTGGGATTCTGTGATTTGTGTCCTTCTTGAATAAACTCTTAATAAGTTACTGTAATTTGAGGTTTCTTATTCAGGAAGAGACGAGGATTTTCCTATGGCTAATTTTTTTAAATAACCTTTTCTACACAGAAAATTTTTCAGCTCTTATTAATAGACTTTTTTGGTTAGATGACAACCTTTTTAGAGAATCATGATTATTAAGGAACATTTTTGCGGGTAGCTTTCATTTCCTGTTCACCTCCTGCATTGTGCTGTGGTTCACTCACATGGTGCTGCAGTAACCAACACTGGGGGCAGAGACAAGAACAGTGCTTGATGTAAGGAAGGTGTCAATTAGTTACATAAAAACTGCACCAGGCTTCTGTCGTAGCTTTTGTCTGTTTTACAGCACTGCTGCTCTATTGTTCCCTCTGGAAACATTGTGCCTGATGGAGATATGAAGTCCATGCTTTGACTCTTGCAATCAATTATTCCCCTGCTCCAGGCTTCTACTTTATCACCTCTTCTCATTCAACATTTTGAGACTGTCCCTTCCCTTGGACAATTCGAACAGTCTCTTGAAACAGGCCTGCAGATTTTTTCTTTTTGTTCTTTTCAGGGAAATTATTATTATAGATAGAGAGCCTGAGCTTCAAAAAGAAGGACTGTAATCACTCATGCAGACATTCAAGACTAGTATTTACATGTGCAAAAAATGTTTGGTGCTGGTGAATGCCAGCTTGTACAGCTCCTTCTGGACACCAAGGCAAACCAGCAAGCGTCCTGGGGATCATCAATATATGGCCTTCTGGGTTTTATTTCTTTTTATGGGACCCTCCTTCTCTGGTTTTGGTGGTTTACTATTTTAAAGGGAGAGTCACACTAGTAAGATTCTGTTTTACTACAGCAGAGAGACATGGGCTCCATCACGAGCAGGAAGTCTATTACTCCACATCACTGGTGGCATTCACTCCTTTTGGGAGAAAGGAAAACATCACTGGAGGAGGTTGATAATGTTCACCAAAGCTTCATTTGAAAATAACAAGAAGCTTCTTTAAAGATCAGATTATTTCCGTTTAGTTCTAGACGACTTTTAGAACGAATGTGGATGCAAATAAATTAATTTTCCCCCTTCTCTTTCTTCCCCTAATGTTTTCCAGAAATAAGATACAACAACAGTTTGGCTTCAAAGTGTCATCCAGATTTTTGGTTAGACGGCAAGTGGAGATGCTGTGCTCAGACAGAGAAGATGGCAGCTGGCTGTGTGGTGTATGACCCCACCAAAAATGGTACAGGACTTGTTAAGACCATTCTGAGCTTGAAAATATTTATTCCTAGCAGAAGTAAAGGAGTGAATCTCTCTTGTACAGAACATCAAAAAAAGATGATGCCGCATTTCCAAAAAGAGACATATTCCTGGCTTCTTGAGATGTTCTGGCTTATCTTTTACTGTATGTGGCATTCTCTTTTTTTGAATTCACATTTTCCTCTGTGTGATGCTTGGTGCTGGTTTTGGAATGAGATGGAGAACTAAGAACTTGATCAGCTGTGGTCGGGCAATAAGCCATGATAACTTTCTTGAGATAAACACATTCAACTGTGTGTGTCCAATTTTGACCAAACCGTATTTCCTCTGTGGTTTCAACGGCCAAGCATAATATTTACTTTGTCTCCTGAAAATGAACACAAGTGGTCAATCATTCTTCACCAAAGAAACATTTACCTTGTATTTTTTACCTTCATTCCTTAAGTAATCTGTACCCGTTTCCAAGCCCTGCTGAGATTCACTGTGTAGTTGGCAGGTCTTGCTCTCCAAGTCCAAAGATCACTGTTCAGAGAGTTTGTATCACCTCTATCAATTCATTACATTGGTGGCTTCTCCCCTGGTTTTGTCCTCACCTACTTCAAATTATCTTTCTTGATTTCTTTTCAGCCTCAAAGAAGCCTCTTCCTCCCACTCCTGAAGATAACTGGGTGAGTGCGGTGAGGCCGTCCTTAGTGTCCTGCCCCGAGTGATTAACTAGCAGTGGGGAATATGTCCTTATTAATGTTCACCACAGTGCAGTGACCCAGAATTTCACCTGTGATAACATTCCCTGGGCGTTTTCTGTGCAACTGAAATTATAAAATGAAATTCATTGTTTGAAAGAGCCAAAGATTCTCATGCTGCCACCACACCCCACGAGATGCTCTGGGGTGCTTTGAGGCTTTTGAGCCCAGGGGACACCAATGCTGCCAGGAAAATACCACTTTAGAGAGCATGCCATTGCTTTTTATGAATAGGAATATGAATATGATGAGCCTTTTGCCTAATTTGTGCAGAAATTGTTGCTAGACCCAAGGGAAGCCGTGGTCATAGCCATATATGACTATGAAGCCCAGAACCCGCAGGAGCTGATGTTACAATATAACGAGGAATATTATGTGATAGACAGCTCTGAGGAACATTGGTGGCTGATCCAAGATAAGAATGGGTAAGTCCCTTTTCAACAGCCAATGTACAAATCCTTTCTAATTCCAGTTTGTTCTTCCATTAACGTGGGTGTTTAATCCCTCTTGTCCAGCTTTTGTGAAGCATCCTCTTATTTACAGGGAAAAAGTGATGGAAGGTTACTTAGAGTAACTTTCTTCCCTTTGCTGTTGCTTCAGGCAGCTGAAGAAAAGGATCTGAAAGTTAATTTTACAGCGATAAACAGTCCTTAGTTCAGACTGATATTTGCAGTGATACTTAGAGGGAAACATTGTGAAACTCTGCAAGTTTGGAGGGGCAATCAGTTGTTTTCTTCTCCAGGAACCCTACTCAATACATAACCACCAGCACTTTTATCATGCAATAAGCAGGCAAAGCTTTCAAGGCTGACTCCTACAGATGCAGAGAAAATCCTGTCTGTCAGCACACTCACACTTGTCTTGCCTCTCAACAGGCATGAGGGCTACGTGCCAAGCAGCTACCTGGTGGAAAAATCGCCCGAGAATCTGCAAATGTATGAGTAAGTTGTGCCTGTGTTTTTCTTGTACCTCTGAATGCCCTGGATTTGAGCTACAGGCCTCAAATGCCCCCACCCCACCTCACATTCCACCCTGGGGATGCTCCATTCAGAAGCTTTTCAGGAGAAACTTTCCTGGCCTAGAAACGCTGACTCGGAGTCTTTTGATGTTTTCAGGTGGTACAATAAGAACATCAGCAGAAGCAAAGCAGAAACACTGCTCAGGGATGAGGTAAACCAGTGTTATGCACGGGGTGGATGGGAAATAATCATTAATGAATGGCAAATGCAGCCTGCGAGGGCTGCTTTGTGTGAGAGAGATGAACCCTGGGTTCCTGCTGTGTTTGTGTCCTTAGTGTGTGGTGTGAGATAAAGGCCCACCAGCACACCCCTCTTATCTCCACGTTAGCTGAGCATGGATGGGGCTGTGCCATCCAAACACACCCAGTAACTGGGACTTGTGGAAAACACTGCTTCAGACCACCGTGACAGCTGAAAACTGTGATTTTTAGCTCATCTTTTCTGTCTCTGCAGGAGGCCTGTGGATGCCAGTAGTTCTCTGAAAATCTAACCAATCTTGTGCTGAAGTGTTTTGGATGAAAGCCAAAAGTATGGTGGTGGATTTTGTTTTTTTAATTCTGTGTGTGTGCATGTAAGCACACATCTTTAATTTTTCAGCTGAGCCACAGTTTTCCAGTGAAGACTGTACTGAAAATACAAAGAATAAGCTTCTTGTTCAAATTTTCCACATAAACACAACCTTAATTTTTAAGTCAGCTCTTACATTAACAGGTGGCCCAAATAAAGTGTTGTTTCTTGGAATGGTAGTATTTTATGGAAATAAGAGCATTTTTGTGTGGTTTTAAAAATTCTTGTATAAACTACTACAGGACATGTCCACACATGGTTTAGTGGTCTTATTTTTTCTTTCGGTCCTACCAGTACAACTCTTCTGTGGGAACTACCCCCATGTGGCTGCAGAGACTTCTGGTTCAAAGCCTTGCAAACCTCACAGCTCCCCCCAAAAATCTGGCCAAGTTTGTGAGTGATCTTTGGCCAGGCTTGGTGTCGAGTGAGAACGGGAGGGCAAGAATTGAGCTCAACATAACCTGGGCAGGATGCTGCCTGGGAAACTTGCCCACCTCCAGTCCTAAAGCCCTCACTTTGCAAGATCAAGTGCTTCTACAGCAGCAGAGAGACCCTTTTTAGAGCTTCCCTGTGCCAGATATTGTGTGGTGCAGATGCAGCAGATGTTGTGCAGACACTGAAGAGCCAGCCCAGGGAAGTTCCCAGCTCAGCAGGCTGATCCCACCTGGGCAGAGCTGCACATTGAGAGCCAGCAGCTGATACCCAGGGGGTGCAGGAGCAGCTCAGCCTCTGTGTTCACCTGGAGCTGATCAAACCTCTAGGGAAGGAGGCCCAGGCAGGGGGCACTTGGTGGATTAGCTCTGCATGAAATGTTGTGGGTGGGTAGAAGACATAAAATGGAGGAAACCTACCATGTAAAGCAAAGGAGGAGGGAATGAAAAAAATCAGGCACTTGAGATGCCAGATGAAAACCTCATTTATCTACAAAGAGAAGAAAAATGTGAGATTTATTACCAATATATAGGTCAGTACAGCACATTCCAGCCAAACTGTGGTGTTAAATCTCCTTTGCCATCTGATCCATCTGGGCCAGTGGGATCATGCCCTGTGAGGCATTTTAGCATTCAGATGAGTAGAAAACAATTACAGTGAAAAGTTAAAAAGGAGAATTGTTCTGTGAGCGCCAGAGTGCAGGAGGACTGCTTTCCACCCATTTATGTTTAGGTACTGAATGACCGGTGTACCTATGAAAGGGCAGGATCATGTCCAAGGTTTTCCAATTTGTGGTACATGGGTAAATTATCGTTCCTACACTCCCACAAGGATTCTCTGGTGTTGGATAAACTGTGATTTGTTCTGTGGCCGCTTACTCCATGGGGAGCACTCAGAGGGGTTTGCCTTTCCACTCGGCCGCACGTTTCATTGAACATGTGTTCTGTCAGATAGGGTTGAGGGCAGTCAATGGATTCAGAATTTCCAGAGGAGAGACTTGGAGGGACAGAGAGGCACACCCACACGTACTCAGCACAAGTGCCTAAGCCTCATTTCCTCTGAGAGCTCCGAGAGGAAGCTGAGCTAAAAGCACATAACACCCAAGAGAGACCTGCAGGCCCCGGGCAGCCACCAGAGCTGTGCATGGAACACACCAAGCTCTGTCAGTGGGGTGATGGCTCTTTTTTTTCCTACATGTTTAGCACATCCTCATGACAGGGCTGAAATAAGCACAGCTTTGCCCCCAGCCTGCTTCTTTTTTTATTTTTTTTTTCCATTATGTCTCTAACCAGTTTTCTCTCCTTTGCTCCTGTTCCAGGGTAAGGAAGGGGCCTTCATGGTGAGAGATTCGAGGCAGCCTGGCATGTACACAGTCTCTGTTTTCACCAAGGCATTAAGGTACAGCTGAGCTCAGCAGCTTTTCACATCAATTACATCAATGAAATGGCTTCTATGAGTGTGTAATCTCTGTATAGTTGTTTTGGCACTATAACGAGAGAGCAGAAGGCTCATGAAAATGATAGAGGGAAAACACTTCCAAAAAAGGCAGAAGAGTCAGCTGCCAGTCCCAAAGTGTATTAAAGGCTCCACTTCTCCCTGCATCTAAATATGTGCCTATAAATAGTCCCTTGGACATCACTGAGGTTGTCATTCTGATGGCATTGTCCCCTGAACTGAAGTCTCAGTAGGATCAACATGGGCTGTGTGCTGGACTCATCAGAGGTGGGTTGTGCAAGACAAGCGAAAGGGTTTCAGTGATGGGGCAGAAAGCTGTGTTTCACAAAGAAGAGGCAGAAGAACTTATCAGGAAACCTCAGCCTTTCTCTCGAGATGAGACCATCTGCGAGTGCGAGGGAGAACATACAAGTGCACAGACTTCATTCGCAGCTGCAGCTCGCTCCTTGCTCCTCCCCCATTCATTCTGGGAGAAGGTTCTCCCCTTTGCTCACTTGTTTCTGTTTATACCTCAGATCCCTCTCTTTTTGCTGCAAGCCAATTTCTCTCAAAGAAAACCTCCTCTTTTTCAGCACGGACAACAATCCTGTTATAAAGCATTATCACATCAATGAGACAACCGACTTTCCAAAGAGATACTACTTGGCAGAAAAGCACGTGTTTGACTCCATCCCTGACCTCATCAACTACCACCAGCACAATGCAGCAGGTGAGTGAAGCTGATGGTGAACAGAGAAGTTGCTGGTTTGCCAGGTGACTGTTTTGAATGAAGGAGGGCTCCCAAGCCCTCTGTCCTTACAATGAGGTGTTAAATGGCATCACCTTTTCTCACACTTATTCTGAAATCACCATTTCAGGCCAGCCTCCAGCTTCCACCATTACATCCTCACTCTGGTTGTCCTTCTAAGGCTGACCATGGCCAACACAGATGTCATAATGACATACTATGGAGAGCCTTGGGGGTGTATAACCACTGCCAGGCCAAGCTATCTGTTTGAATTACACTGCAGGGCGTTCTTGAGGTGATCTCTCCCTGGGCCTTGATTTGACACAAAGTCAAGGACATGGCCAGGATCCATAGCCAGACATGGTGACTCCCATCCCCACAGTCCAGGAGTACCAAGGGAAACAATGGGCTTCAAAAATACCCTATAAATACAAAGTACCATTTGGAAATTCAACAGAGTTAATAGGGACTCAAAGCTCTGGATTTGAAAATGGGAAATAAGCTGAAAGTGCTCAGAATTGGCTTCCTTCTCACAGGCAGGAAACCAGAGCCTGCACAGAGGTTCAGCTGCCCTCAAGTGGAGCTTAGAACTCAGTGCAACAAATCTGCTTCCAGAATCCAAGCTGCCCTCTGGGGTGGTGGCAGCCACGCTCCCCGTGGCTGTGGCAGTAACGGGAACCCTCCTGTCCCCGTGTCCCCAGGTCTCGTGACGCGGCTGCGATACGCCGTCTCTTCCTGGAGGAAAAAGGCCCCGATCACCGCAGGGCTCAGCTATGGTAAGGGTCTCTCGTGACTGCGTGGGGATCACACTCCTGGCTGGTTAGCCGGGTGATCCCGCACATCCCCATGGATGTTGATGAATATTCAAGCCACAATAAATGGCTTTCTTCAGGTCACTGCACTGTTCACCAGGTTGTCATCTTTGTCATGGCCGTTGATAAATGACTGAACTGATCGTGCAGTGCCTTGAGGGAGGTGATGAGAACCCCGGGGTCTCGGTGAAGTCAACATTAAATACTAAAATGAATGCTGAACAAAGGGGATGGAAATGGGAGCATGGAATGATTTGATGAAAGCTGAATCCCTCCTGAAAGATGCCTTCATTTGAATATTGTTGTCGATAGAATTTTGCTGGTATCATCTTTACTGTAATTCTTGGAGACTTCAAAGAAACTCAAACCCCATGTTTTGCTGGGTACTGCACATATGCATGGTAGGAACAATCCTCCCTGAAGAACTGGATAGACAAGACAAAGGGGGGAGAAAGGGGATGTTGTTGTTCCTACCCTTGAACATGACCTGCAGCAGGGACTAGTCAAATGAGCTATCAAAGGTCAGACAGGCAATTTGAGGGAGAGCCAGAAAGTCTCACTTGGAGTCCTGCCTCAGTGTTTAATACACAAAAGCTTTTTGTTTGGCATTCTACTGCTCGATCCCTACTCTTTCTCCCTTGCAATCAACAGGAAAACTGGTCATTAATGCCTCTGAGCTCACCCGTGTGCAGGAGATTGGCAGTGGTCAGTTTGGGGTGGTCTACCTCGGCTACTTGCTGGACAAGACCAAAGTAGCCATAAAGACCATCCGTGAAGGAGCAATGTCTGAGGAGGATTTCATCGAGGAAGCCAAAGTCTTGATGTAAGTGGTAGATTCACCAAGGCAATCACACCCTGTGGGACTCACAACACTGAACCAAAGTCAGGCATATGAACAGGGAATTCAAACTTGGATTATCTGCTGTGTATTTAAACAATAAAGAGAGAGACTGGTGAGCTCTGGTGGCTATGAAGGAAGGCAATGCAAAGTGTAGGTGAATTACTGTGCTTCCAAGTCTACCAATATCCAGAATGGTCTTCCAGATCTCTGTTATTCAGGAAGGCAAGGATAATTGATGGTGCATTTTAGAGAGTAAAGTGGTTTTTCTCAGAAAAAATAATGTAAAACTTAAGAGTAATTTTACTGAAAAGCCTTACCTGTAAAATGTTTTGCTTTGCACAACTGAATATATTTGTCTTTGGTTTTATTGACTTTTCTTGCATTTTTTTGCATTTCCCTCTCCACAAGACAGAAATTGATTTTTTGTTTGATTGGATGATTTTCCATGCAGAAAAATCTTTTGGTGACCATGACCATTAAAACAGGATGACACTTAGTCCTTGGTCTACACATCTGCAAAGCTGGCCTTTGCAGAGAGCTGGGTGCAGCCCAGTGGCATAAGTAGCTGTATATAACACACTTGCTGTGAGGATAGCAGGCACTGAGCCTGTTTCAGCCTCTTTCCCACCTTCCCTCCCTATCCCACAGGAAGCTGTCTCACCCCAAGCTAGTCCAGCTTTATGGTGTGTGCTTTGAGGATGCTCCCATCTGCCTGGTGTTCGAGTTCATGGAGAACGGCTGCTTGTCCGACTACCTCAGGAGCCAGCGGGGCAGCTTCTCCAAGGAAACCCTGCTGGGGATGTGCCTGGATGTGTGTGAAGGGATGGCTTATCTGGAACAAAACTCTGTCATCCACAGAGACCTGGTGTGTTGGTCCCACGTGGACTTTTTCTTTGCTCCAGATGGGCTTTTTCCTGTGCTTTCTTCCTTCTTTTCAGCTTCCACACTCCTCCTGCCTGTCAGTTTATAGGGGATCCTGTATCTGCCCTTATTGTAGAAGCATCGTCAATACTTTAGGAAAAATAATCCCAAGCCCTGGAGCACTGATCAGTCTATTCCCCTTACTTGTGTTTGGGAGAAAAGAAACAAGCCTATAAAATTTGTGGTTTTTTCCTGAGTGGACTCTTTTGCTCCCCAAGAGCCACAGTACTGACCACTCTTCATGTCTGAAATCAGTGAAGATGACAAAAAGACCTGTTCTAGCATACTTCATGTATAAACATGCATTGATGATAAAATACTTTTAATTAAGTGGTGTTCAATCAAGCTCCTTTGGTCACTGCTGCTGTTCAACCAGGGAAGCAAGGACTGTGAGTAGCTGTGGATATTTTAGGGTCTTGCTCTGCCCTTTCTGGGCCACAAAGGCCTTTTAGTCAGACTGATGGTTGAACAGCTTTTCTGGCAACAGGATCATGCTGCAAAATATACAGAAAGCATGAGAAACTCAGGGGTTTGTCTTCTTCGTAAGGCACAATGCCACTTTGATGCTCCTTTTTTAAGCATTATCTGTTCTTCCAGGATAAAAGCCCCTGAGAGGCTGTGACAGTGTTTTAGCTCTGACCTGCTGCCTTTCCACCTTGTTTTCTTGCAGGCTGCCAGGAACTGCCTGGTGGGGGAATCCCACGTGGTCAAAGTGTCCGACTTTGGGATGTCGAGGTAAAGCCGCCGAGGCTGCGCACGATCTCTGCGGGGTTGTCACGGGATGGGGGTGACTCAGCATTCCCCCTTCTTTTCCTCTTCCAGGATTGTCCTGGATGATCAGTACACCAGCTCCACGGGTACCAAGTTTCCAGTCAAGTGGTCTGCCCCAGAGGTTTTCTCCTACAGCAACTACAGCACCAAATCTGACGTTTGGTCATTCGGTAAGAAACTCTTGTCAAAATGGAGAAAACCCAACAAACCCCAGCCCAGAAAAACAGGGGGCTCAGTTCTCAAGTAAACTCTTAACACTGCATCCTCTGCACTCCAAGGGTGTTTTAACTGAATAATGGCTTAGGAAAGCAAGCCTAAATCATTTAAGTGAAAGAAAGGAAAAGACAAGTGAACTACTGAGGGCTGGAGGTTCGGAGAGGAGAGGTTCGGAGAGGAGAGGAGAGGAGAGAGGGAGGGGAG